>JAJHUR010107913.1:0-18552 GCA_027495735.1 Lutjanus campechanus | reverse complement strand
TAAGAGAGAGGTGTGTGTGTGTGTGTGTGTGTGTTTCTTTGTGTGTGTGTGTGTGTGTGTGTGTGGATGTGTGTGTGTGTGTGTCAGAGCTGCATGCTCAGCAGGAGATTATTGCACTGATGCCTGCAAGGCAGCAGCAGCCTAAATGACTTTAGACTCAATGTGTGTGTGTGTGCGTGTGCTTGTCTCGGCCTACTGTATGTGTTTGTGTGTGAATCAGCTTGTGCATGTATTCACTGTATTAGGTTTTGTGTGTGTGAATGGTGTAACACCCTGAGGAAGGCAGCCATTTAATCTATTATTCAGCATTGCTACTAAACACATTAATTAGAGCCTGAGGTTGAGACGGGTGCACAGTGTTTTCAATAAAAACCTCAAATCTGCTGTTTTTATTTGAGCTGAAGGTCCAGTTGTCGACTCTTCGGACCTGTAAACCTCGAAATACAGTCAGTCAGGACTTTGCGTGTTGGATCCATCCTTGTTTGCAGCTGATTTTATGGAGAAATTGTTTTGTGGATCTGCCTGATTAGCACACTACCTAAATTTCAATATCTGGTCAAAAGTATGCCCTGTTTTTCTGTGTTTTTTTCTGGTCTTGGGAATGAGTTGTGGAAAAAAATGTAAAAGTAAAAATCTCTCACAGTAGTGTTATGATGACCTAAATTGGCTAATATGACAGTGTGTGGGGCTGGGTATCATTTAGAAAATTACGATACCACTACTAATACCAGTACCCTTAAAGTGATATCGATACCAATAGAGTCCCTTATTGATACCTTTTTTTAATACTTTGCTACCTATGTTGTCTTCACT
Source organism: Lutjanus campechanus (assembly GCA_027495735.1). Lineage (NCBI taxonomy): Eukaryota > Metazoa > Chordata > Actinopteri > Lutjaniformes > Lutjanidae > Lutjanus > Lutjanus campechanus. The sequence continues at coordinate 17,739 of JAJHUR010107913.1, read as the reverse complement.
ACAGCGTAGGAGCTGCAGCTATCCAACCAGCTAAACTCTTTGTTGTAAAATGACGTGTTGAGTCGTAGTAATATTTACTTGCTCTTTACTGTGGCTCTTTACACCATCTTACACAGAAAACTAACAAAAATAGAATAAACAATCACCATTTAGCTGGCAGCATGTCTTTTTTCAATATAAATACATGTACATAAGGTCTTCCAATTATAAACAATGTAAATAATGTTTTTAAAATTAACTTATAAGTACAACAATAATTTTTTTTTTTTTACTTACGACATTGCCTCTGTGGCGTTTACAGTGTGGATGATGGTGGATACAGGTAACGTGGAAACATTCAGCCAGCTTCTTCATGAATGACTAACAGGAAGTCCTGACTAACACCTATCAAAATAAAAGCCTTATAAAAATAAAAGCCTACCCATTATTCCTACTTATTATGCCTATTCTACTATGCAAAGCAAAAGCCACATATCAACAACATCCAGAAATGTTGCAAACTTCTCTCATCTCTCATCTGAATGGACTCACCCACAGTGGAAACGTGTGCTGTGGTCTGACGAGTCCACATTTCAGATTGTTTTCAGAAATTATGGACGTCGTGTCCTCCAGGCTAAAGAGGAAAAGGACCATCCAGATTGTTACTAGTGCTAACTTCAAAAGTCAGCATCTGTGATGGTATGAGTGTGTGTTAGTTCTCATGGCATCATGGCCAACTATCACATCTGTGAAGGCCCCATTAATGCTGAAAAGTACATACAGAATTTGGGGCAACATATGCTGCCATCCAGACAATGTCTTTTTAAGAGACATCCAGGCTTATTTCAGCGAGACGATGCCAAGACACATTCTGCACACGTTACAACAGCTTCACTTCATAGTAAGAGTTCAGATACTCTCCCATTAAAAATGTGTGGTGCATTTTTTGAAGCGTAAAATACGAAACCCCGGACTGTTGAGCACTTGAAGTTGTATATAAAGCAAGAACGGGAGAGAATTTCACTTTGAAAACGTAAACAGTTACTGTCCTTGGTTCCAAAATGCTGACTGTGTTGTTGTTAAAAGAAGTGGTGATGTATCACAGTGGTGAACACGCCCCTATCCAAGCTTATTTGGAACATGTTCTAGGCATCAAGTTCAGAATGAGCTGTGGCTCAGGAGGTAGAGTGGGTCGTCCACTAATTGCAAGATTTTTTGGTTCAATTCCTGGCTTTGCCAGTCCTCATATTGAAGTGCTGATACTGAACCTCAAGTTGCCCCCGATGGCTGTCCCATGGTTGTGAGAATGTGTGTGTGTGTGTGTGTGTGTGAATGGGTGAATGTGACACATACAACACAAGTTGAGCTCCTTCCTGTCAACATTAGCCTCCAGTGGTTCCATTTTCTTTATACTAAAATAATGTTTGCAAAGCTAATACTGTCATAACAATGACATGGGGCAATCCCACTCCTGGAACCCTGTAGGGGATTTACATCTTTGTCACCTTTTTCACCCCGGATTACTTTGCACCCCTGCATCTGTTAAAACCAGACTAAATATTGTTAAAAAAAAATTGTTTTTATTTTGATTCTTAGAACCTTTACCTTTGTTGAATATCTTTCCTGGTATAAGCTTTACATTTTTTTCTTTTAACAACCCAACAGAGTAGCTTATACACACTCATCCTCAACAAAAGAATAATAATGATTCATTATCACAGAATTGGAGAGGTCACAGAGATGTGGCCTACTAAGTAGCTTACTATAGTATTATTGAGTCTGGACAAAAATACCTTTTTAAATAGTTTTGTATACAGACTTGTATAAATTGTAATTTTAATTTACATGTGCAAGATTAATTTTGACACACTCAGAGCAGACAAAGCCTTGGGGGGGCCCCTGTAACATTTGACCCCCTCAGGTTGAGAACCAATGTGCTAAAGGATTTTCTGGACAGATTTTTTGGCGGAAGCGATTAAAAAGTGTCTGACAGGAAAAAAGGGAGAAGCTGCATGACACACTCAGGGTCTTAAACAAGCCACTAGGATGCCCAAAAAGTAAACAAAAATGTGAATTAACAGTGAGAACAATATTTGAGGAAGCAGAGACTTGGTCCAGTTCACCACTGTGTTGTCTGCAGTCCGTGACCTTTGACTTGTAATGTCAGCGATCACAGACTTGAAGCTGAATCCACTGCTGCACTCACATGCAAGTCACTTCAGACAAAACAAACAGCAAATATAAATGTCACTGTCAAGTGTTTGTTGCTGGGATCACAGCTCATTCTGTGTCTGACCTGACTGCATGTCATTCTGGGAAAGCGACAGCGAAACGTGTCGGCTAAATGACGGGAATACAGAACGACATAGTGAAACAGTGACCTGATCGTTGGATGTGTGTCTCGGGGCCGTCCTGTCTCGTCTTTTCAGCAGAGGAGCGTAAACAGTTGAGCCGTGGGTCGTCGTGAATGGAACCAGTGGAGGATGATGGCGATGAAAGCCTCTGGTCAATAGACGTCCTCACAATCACCCGCCAATACCCTTCAGCTGAACAGTCTTACTTTCTTTGATTATTATTTATTAGGTGCAGACAGATCTGCAGTATGGAAAGATGGACGGATGTGTCAGGAGGATGAACAGCTCTGTGGGTAAAGTCGGTCTCAGCTGTGGACCCCGTGGCGCTTGGCGTCGTCTCTGGGCTGTGTTTAAATAAAGCTCTGTCTAAAAGCCTCAGGTGGTGAGGAGCGAGATGTCTGACTCGAGGACCCTCAGTTTGTACGAGGCGAGGTCAGCTCAGCCTCTGCGATGTTGTGCTGAGTGTCCTTGTTGAACATTATTTGTTAAAGGGGGCTGATGTGTTCTTGCTCATCAGATTTAATCTTCAGCGAAGATGACAGAAGGTGTAATTATTTATTCATCATTGACCTCATGACAAAAAGAATCATTATTTATTAATTTCTGGAATTAATTCAATGTATCAAGTAGAGAACCTCTGAAAGGATGTCTTTCAAATGTTTAGTTTATTTTGTTATCAAGTCAAAATTCTGGTGCTTTCAATCATATCACCTCGTCTGCAGTTCTCATGGAGCTGTGGCTGTTCAAATTTATATTTTTTAACTTGTCAACATTAAAGCCAACATGACTGATGATAAGTTCTTAAAGGTCTCAAAATTTTAACATCTGCATTTCTGAGACAAGTGACAAATAAAGATTTTAGTAAAAGCTCCAGAGCAGCTACTAAACCGGCCTTGTGGTGAACTCATTTTAATCTTCAGTCCTTTGTATCGTTGGGTATTGTTTAAATTTCATCAGTTCCAATTCTGATTCTCCTTATCAAATCTGGTTCTTATTGAATTTCGATTCCGATTCCAATATTTGTTTGGAGAGAATAAATGTAACAAATATTTCAAGAACAAAAATGAGCAAGCCTTTATTCTTGGCACATTTAGGCAAGGCAATGCATGGGAAGTTTATTAATATACAGTAGCACAAGGCAGTTATTTAGTGCTCCACGGGGGCATAGAAATACGCTAACCCTTTAAACTCTGCTATAAACCACTACTAAATAAACCACAAGACATATTGAAGTGTAAAAACATGAACACAATATTAACTAACACTCCATAAGTTATTTCAACTATGGTTATTATTTAGTTTTTGAGATATGCTCATTTTTATGAGTGGAGTGCAAAAGCATTTTGATTGTTTCTACAACAGAAATATTTCAAGAGTGCTTGTATTGGTATTTTGTTTATCGTGATGCCGTTCTCTAGATTATCTTAAAATAATTCTTAAACCCTAAAATATTTACAACCAAAACGACTAACTCGGTCTCTGTCTGACATGAACATTGGATCTGCCTCTGCTTCACATCGAACACAGTACAATCCTTCAGATTCTCGCCGTGTTTAAGTAAATGCTTCGTCACATTGGAGGTGTTGCCTCCCTTGCAAGAAATATCCTTACTGCAGGTGCATTTTTGCTGTGCTGTTATGTTCTTGAGTGAAGCTAAGCCAACTTTTATGCATTTGCTGTGGTCAGCCATGGTCCCGTGGTCCAGGCTACATATAAAATGTCTGTTTTCACATGCTTTTCTACATAATATATGATGTGACATTAGGTCCCTATAAAATGCTTTCTGCACTTCACTCAGGAGTGTGACTGAAGTAAGCAAAAGTTAGAAACCGCTAAGCAGAGTCTAAATATACATGCCCTACCAGATCCACGGTTCTTGGAAGTTTGGAACTGGTTCTTGATTCCCCATCCTAAAAAAACATGACAAAATGCGATTGCTTTCAGCAGTGGGTAAATAGCTAAAAAAAAAGAAAACAAACAAACAAAAAGTTGCGTAAAGGAGAATTTCAACATTTTGGGGAAGTGCTCTTCTTAACTGTCTTAGAGTCAAATTTTTCATTTCAAAAGTCTGGTCTGGTTCCAAACCTCTTAATTGCCTTAATCTCAGATTTATTCAGCGATCCAAATAGCTGTGGTGTTGTCACTCATTAATAGATGAGAACAGAACAGAACTTAGTAGTAGTAATAATGTTTATTTATACAGCACTTTTGCTATCTAAAAAGATGGTATGAAACAGTGATGGAATAAGTAAAAGATTAATTAACATAGAAGTAGCAAGAATAACACAAACAGCTCATTGATTACTGTATTTGTAACCTAAATTAGACATCTCTTTATTGCTTCATCTCATTGGTTGTGTATGAATGGCGATCATGGGCATGTTGTTGACCTAAACACAAATAAACTACAAAGATTCCCAAGGCTCACAACATCTGTCGACTCTCCGCCGCCTGACCGTCTTTGATGAAGGAGCGGTCTGTCGTCCCAGTGGGACAGCGCCACTAATGCTAAGAGACAGATACCTCGTTAGCATGATAGCATTCGCCCGCAGGCAAAAGTCTATTGTTAGCATGATAGCATGGCCCCAGAGGGAACAGTTATTTCCAGTGTTAGCCTGCCCAAAGGGACCAGGCTTGTTGTTAGCATGTTAGCGCTGGCCGGCGGGACTCTGAGGCTGCGCCAAGGACACACACACACACACACACACACACACACACACACACACACACACACACACACACACACACACACAGAAAAGAGATGAGGACATCTGTCAGCACATACTGTATGTGGCTGATTTAATGCTGATGTATTGATAGCTGATTGGTTGTTCATTTAATATAATTAGGTTTAGATGGACAGAGATGAAGACAGACAGGATATATATGGTTCAACTCTCACATCAGCAGTTTGATTTTAAAGAAACTTTGAGGGATGGAGCATCTTGTTTGTTTATTTTTATTTGACCCCTTTTGACTGTAAAGCAATAAATCTTTATTTAAAAACATGTAGGTAGTGTATACATAAAAAACAACATGATATTTTTTAATCGTACTATTATTTTAAATGGTGTTTGCCTTCTTGGTGTTGAAAATTATACAATTTATTTTTTAAATTACAGTGTCAGATATCAGATGTCAGTAATAAGATGTCTGATATGAAGAGATAAACCAACTGTGGATGTTCTATAATACCTGTGTTGTGTTAAGACACTGAGAATAATGATATTCAGCCTGAAATCAGTGTGTCATAAACTTCTACATGTCTGGTGATTATTCTCAGTCCTAAAAACAATTTATTGAAGCTTTGCTGCCAACAGCTGTACTGGTGTAAATTGAAGAATTCAGTTACTTTTTAAAACCACTTCAGAGTAATGTTTACATGAGAGGCCATTCAAGTGGGAAACTGTTGTGTAACACCTGGCCACCTGGGGTGCGCTCATTAACACAAGTGATGGTATTGATACAAACTCAATATGATTAGTTTCCTTCACTGCACTCACTGTAAGTTGCTCTGGATAACAGCATGAGTTAAACAAATAAGGTGCATCTTAACTGTTAATAGGTGTGTTTCCATCCGCTTTTCTATGTGCATTTTCAATTTGCACATAGGAAAGAAACCTGAGTGGAAACTGAACATCCAGGTAAAAAATCTATAGAGTGACTGAGATTGAAAAGTTGTATTGATAAAAGCAAACTCAGATCAAATGCAACTGAAACAGACCTAAAGGATATTTTTTCAACCTGCGCCCTATTTTCCCATGCTTTTGTGCCAAAGTGACTAATGGGGACAACAATTTCTGAAAGAGGTCCGGTGTTGAGAGAGACTGCTGCAGCTGGTAGAAGTGAAAGAGGTTGCAGTGTAAGCTTTGGGGGCAATTCCACCCATCAAAATCCACTAAAAGGGCTTTTCTTCCACTGACAGGCTCAGATTGTTATTCTAAATGTTTGACAACATTATGGAAAGGATCCCTATAGAGATCGACCTTTTTTTTAAAGAATAAGATCTTATTTGTTTAACCAGAGACACGCACTATATTGCTCTTGAAACCATCTTGGTTCATCGTTCCACTGCTCCAACTGAAACCGACTCTGGTTTGGTCAAAAAATATACCCTCTATTCTTTAGGCTAGATGTTAAAATACGCCGACATCTTGTGTTGATTGGTCTGACCCAAATGTCATTGGTCGGACAGTTGCTGATGTTTACTTTACTTTAATTAGGAGAGCAGTGCTTCTGTAATCCATTATTGTCGGGCAACGGGACATATGCACATGACCTAATTTTATTTCTGAGTGAGAGGATATTTACTGAACATTTCTTGGCTCCAGACTAATTGACACCATGTCAGAGAACAACCACAAATTGCTACATCAGCCCCCAGCCTCAGAGGACAGAAGAACTGAGTGGATAAAAAGTTTACTTTTGATGACAGCATGTGTGTGGATTTGTACTCCATCAGATCGCTTGTTTTAATGAGGGCCCGCCGGTAACATTTCAAAAGTAATGACTGATAAATACCAGCTGGTCGTGACCCAACTTCAAACTCAAAAGACATAACTTTTGCCATGTTTTTATGTTGTTTTAGTGTTTATTTTGTAGGTTATCATCTTGAAATTGGTGCTAGCATGTTGCTGATGTGGCTACTCCCACAGGTTGTTGGACTAATGCTGTAAAATGGGGTGGTGAAGAGAAACGGTGAATTTTAAGCTCTGTTTTAAGCCAACGAAATAACAACAGTAGTAGGTCAGATGCTGTTAAGTAACTTTCATGTTTGTGGCTGTTTATACTGCAGCTTGAGCTGTGATAGCTGTGGTGTTGCACAGAAGCCGGCTGGTTCTGCTCTGTGATCTTTGTCGCCAGTGTGTGCATGTTTTCGTGTGTGTTGCTGCTGTATGCAAATTTACTTGGTAGACTTGCCCTGAGGGTTATGATATAACTACATGTGGAAAAAGAAATAGTCAAACTGCAAGAATTAATTGGCTTGGCAGTGTTTTATATTTTTTATTAACACCTATTTAGGCTAGCAAGTAAGAGTGCACTCTGTGCTGTGGTTGACTTCATTAATCTAGAAATAACTTGCAGTTTGCAGTTTTTTTTTCTGCATTTACCAATCATTTGGTTGAAGAGTAGGTAGAATTTCAGTTGACAAAGGTTTTCTTTGGTTGACTACGGCCCCAGGCTGTACACGCTGTTTCTCTCTGCTGCTTCTCTGTTTGTCTGATCTCCCTTTTGTTCCTGACAGTTTCACATGATGTCAATCTTGTTCCTCTTCCTCTGCAATGGTTTAATTGCACCGACTGGGAGAATTAGCTCCACCTACTGTTTCTCATGATGGACCAACTCCTAATATTTGCATAGTGGATGGAAATTTGCATTCTTTTCTATTTTTCCTTTCCAGATTGTTTTTTTTTTTTGAAAATTCAGTTAAAATTTGCACTGCATTTACATGGAAAACTGTTGTCCATCAGTATGAGTTGAGAACATCCACTAAACATCTAATGCAAACTGGTTTGGTACCAAGCAGCAACCACCAACTCTGAAAGCTGGCAGCAATGCTGAATTACATGAGGCTCCAGTTATTCAAATGGAAACTAGTTTCTGTTCCAAGAACAGTGACTGTCGAAGTAAGTTAGAAAGCCTCCAATTTCACTTTAGAAATATAAAGTCAGTCAGTTTTCCACAAGATGTGATTGTCTTGATATTTTGCCTCTCTAGTGTTTGGACCTTGTCATGCCGCTGTCAGTTAGTCCATCTGACACTTTGGTCTAAAGCAACATGTGTCAGTATCTACTGTCCAGGTTATCTTAAAATTTGCAGACCTCATTGGACGTCCTCCACAGGATGAACTGTTTCAATTGCTTTGCAAGTGCTTCAGGAACTTTCTTGTACAACTCTCATATAAATCTAACAGGGAGATTGAAATTTAATGAGTACATTTTGTCCTCCGAAGAAGATGAGTGCCTCTAATTTCACGCTTCAGGGCACCTCATGGATTAGTGGTTCTGATGCATATGATAGGTCCTGTTTACACCTGGTATTAACTTGCGTCTTTGTTAATCAAATGACAGGGTGACAGCTCTGAGTATGTCAGTTCACTCCTGGCATTAGGCATGGTTTCAGCAGGTGCGGCGTTGCTCGCTGTGTCTGCATCTGCAATGACGTCCATTGTAGAGTTGAAAAAAAGGCTTGTCACGGTCGGAGAACAACAGAGGGACAGTCAGTCTCCTTGCATCGTTTCCAATTCGTCATAAAAGGGAAACCTTATCCTGTTCCTGCCAGACTCATTGTTTGAGTTCTGGGCTTTTCTGAAAGCATCCTTGAGGTTTTTGATTGTACGTTGGTGTTGGTGCCGTGATTGACTGTAACCATACCCCCCCGTCTTCTTTGAAATGTCCTCACAAATTGCCCGGTTGTGATATGAGTGATCCAGTTTCTGTTGTACTGATCAATCAGCCCAAATCGAAATCAGACAGTGTGTGTTGTGTGCACTTCATCCATCGCTAGATGCTTTGTTTTATTTGCTTCTTTTATGTTGTTTGTTTTTACATGAACCCCTTGATTTTAACAACACTATGACCTTCTTTGCAGCACCACCCTCAGGACAATCTTCTTTGTTTTTTTTTACATAATATCTGGACAAACCACTGATGAGAAAAGACATAAATATAATTGTCCACTGGTGAACTGCTGTTGTGATAATATTCAGGACATTAATCCTTAAAGAGAAGAATAGAAGGGGGAGTAGAGGAGGTGAGAATAGCCCCTGCATATGTTTTGATTGACAGGTGTCTTAGCCTATTATATGTAACTGTCCTGCATGCCACTTGCTTCTCTCTCCTCAGCTACACTCAGGCTTCACCTCTTTTTATCCAAATGAGGATTTTCCAGGTGATGACACAGATAATACTGACATGTTTTTATACAGTCTAAAGCGGATTGTGCCCAGAAGACCATAAAATAAGACAGTGATTCACTGAATGACTTGTGGTGCCTCAGCAGTGAGTATTATTTTGTCTTAAGACTTAATCCCTGGCTGTGAAGAGGCCCTGCATGAAGAGTAATTTGATTATAACCATTGTGTGTACGGGGATTTACCATGTGGAGGCCTTTTGTGTGAAACAGGAAACTTTATCGGCTGCACAGCTGCAGATAAGTCAGGCACAGAAATTATGTCTGTCTACAATGATGATAAAAACACTTTATCATCTGTCAGCTTATTGCCAAGTGGAGATTTTGCTGCTCTATGTTGCATTAAAAAAATAGACATGAGCAGATAAAACAATAAACGTGCATGACTAATGACTGTGTATGTAGTGTCGTTTTAAAGAGAGACAGAGAGGAGTTGATGAAAATGCAAAAGAAAAACAACCTAAAAATCTGACAAAATGAAGGAGACGTCACAGTTTGGAGTGAGTGCAGAGGCTTAGAGGACCAGTGTGTAGGATTTAGTGGCATGTAGCTGTGAGCTTCCAGACTGCAAACAGCTCATGTCATCCTCCCTTTCCAAATATGTAGGAGCCGCAAAACTCACAAAACGTGAAAAGCTGTACCCTGATGTATTTGGTTTGCCCATTCTGGAATAAACATGGCAGTGCAACATGGTGACCTCCGTGGAAGAGGACCCGCTCCCTTTGCAGATATAAACAGTTCATTTTAAGGTAACAAAAACCAAACTTTTATTTTTAGGTAATTATACAGTAATGAAGATGTCTACATGCCAATATTTAGTCAGAGTCTTTGTGCCACCTACTGGCAACAGAAAATGACTTAATCTATACTGATGTACTTCTCCAAGCAAGTTGATCAGATCCACACCAAGTAGGATCAGAAAAACTTCAAGACGTTGATGTTGATATATTGTGAGTTTTCGTTGAACTGCATGTCGGTGGTGTGGCATCAAATTTCGATGTTTTGCCATGAAGCACTGATTTGTTGCAAACTTCACGTTTGATAAGAGTCTCGGCCTGAACAGATGACAATATTCAATCATAGTTGTTGCACCACCTGCAACAAATGACATGTTTTAGACTTTGTTGTGCTCCTCCTAGCAGGTTGCTCAGATTCATGTCAAATCTGGTCAGAAAAGCATTAAGACCTTGGTGATGCTATAGTGTGAAACTTGTGAGTTTTTGCGATATGCCATTGCCATGGCAATGCATTAATTGCCATGAAACAGGAAGTTGTTGTTGAGAAGTGAATGTCAGTATTTTAAGTCCTGGTATCTTTTTGGTGCGTTTACACACAGCGTGGACAAATCCTACTGGTTCTACCTTTAAAAATATTAGCATCTATCCCTAAATTTGTGCAACAGTAGCTCTTCTGTGGGACCAATGAACCTTGTGCACACATGACCCTGTTGCTGGGAACACTCCACAAGTCTGGCCACTCTAGAGATGCTGTGACCCAGTCGTCTAGCCATCACAATTTGTCCTTTGTCAAAGTTGCTCCAGTTCTTAAGCTGCCCATTTTTCTTGCTTCCAGCACATGAATTTGATAACTGATTGTTCACTTGCTGCCTGATATATCCCAACCATTAACAGGTGCCATTGTAACAGGATGATTTATGTTATTCACATCTGTCAGTGGTTTGAATGTTGTGGCAGATCAATGTATATATTTTTCTTTTAAAGCTATGTGTATATTTTTGCTATCTGCATGTTTTTATTCTGTGTGTGGCTGTGTGAGCCGTGTCAAAGACAAATTTTAACCACCTTATGACAGATAGGGAGTTTGTGAAGTACAGTGTGATTGAAGAAAACAGAGAATAATACACAAACTATATTTTACTTTTGGTTTGTTTTGGTGACCTGGATTTTACAGCGAAAAAGGGGAATTGGAGCTTGAAAACAAGACAGACAACATGACAAATGGCATTATTGGAAAGAGAAGGATGCGAAGGAAGGGGACAGAAGGTGGGGGAGAGGGCTTAGGATGGAGGGATGCATGCTGACAGGGCAAGAGGGGGATGACGGGGTAAAAAAAGGTATGGAAGAGGTGTGTTATGCCCCGTGGATGTTACACTCCAAACACAGGAAGGAATTATTTCACTGGGCTTATCCGGACTTCATCTTCAACTTTATTATTATCCCAGAGGAAACTTAGTTTGCAGGTCAGCATTAAACACACAGGTTACTGGAGCACATTGATCACAATGAGCAGCTCAGTGGACTAACCTTTTCGTCACTCACCACACTTTGATTGTTTTGTTTATATTTGGATCATTATCCCTTCTTTACTGTGTTATTTTTCCATAATAGCAGAAGTTGGTGTGGATTAACTTCACTTATATCAGCTAGCCATTAGTTACTTAATATTATTAAGTAACTAATGGCTATAATAATATTTGTTACTTAATATTTTAGAGCAGAACACTCTTTAAATTAAATTTAATAATCCTCTCTTCTTCCTCCTTCCTCCTCCATCTATCCCAGTCTGCTCCCAGTTCTCGAAGGGCGTGTACGCCATCATGGGTCTGTACGACCGGCGGACGGTCAACATGCTGATGTCTTTCTGCGGCTCTCTGCACGTCTGCTTCGTCACGCCCTCCTTCCCTGTCCAGACCAACAACCAGTTTGTCCTGCAGCTGCGGCCCCAGCTTCAGGAGCCCCTCATGGCCCTGCTGGAGCACTTCTACTGGACCAGGTTCGTCTACATGTACAGCTCCGACTCAGGTGAGGATGCAAGATACACAATACACCACAAATAACTTTTATATGCATCTTAGAGATTTATTTGATGGCAGCAGTACTGATGTTGCTACAGAGCAGTGTGAAGTGAGGATGTGTTGATCTCAGGGTGGTGGCTGGGTTTTTGTCTTCATCACTGGCAGGTTCACCTTCTGTCTCATAATGGCAATTAGTTTTGATACATTTATCATTTAACCATCTACCTGGTCCAAGTAGTTTTAGTACGTTATGTTAAACTGCATTCACAAATGCCTGTTAAGACTCTACCATGCAAAGTGAAAGCCATATATCAACAACATCCAGACACACCACTGACTTCAATCTGTGATAGACTGACACAACCTGGAAAAGTGTGCTGTGGTCTGACAGCTGGAACAAATAAAGGCAGATATTGGGGGTGAGTGATGACCTGTACTGCACAGCTGATGTAGAAAAAGTATACATTTCCACCGCAACAATGACATGAGCGTCATATCAAGCTCAGCGTTCTGCTGCTCTGAGTTTCTCTTTTTAACAGACAGACTGGTCCAACTCACGGAGGAATTCCAGTCAGTTCTACTTTGTCACTTTTTCATTCAAAGTTAAGAAACAGTAAATAAAACTCAACACTTACATCAGATTTTTCCACGTTAAAAGGTGGAGGGATTATGTCTTTTGACCTGCTGGTAGGCTTTTAATGTGAAACATCTGAAGGAAGTGTTGAGTTTTATTCACAGAGATCAGAAGACGGGGAAAGTAGAACTGACTTGAATTAATTGCTGAGTAAAAACATTGGGTGTTTTACAGAGAAAGAAAACAGGAGGGATTTTTAAACATTAACAAATATACTTGTACGATGGATTAGCTAAATTAGAAATGATGGCCTGTCTCTGATATGACACGGTTTCAGATAAAGGCCTAGACTAAATAAAAATACTATTTGAGAAATAATGTAACTTAAAGTATTCTTTATCATACTACATGTTAATGTTGAAAGAATTTTTAAAGGTTGCCAGCATGTGATTATTATCCCCCCTGCTTTTTGCTAATGCACAATTGAACATACGCTGAGGCAGAAAAGTATGGCAGTATATTTATATATGGAGGAGAGAAACTGATCAAATCACAAATAATAAATAAATGACTCAATGAATAAATTAATATCACTTACTTTACCACAAATAATATGAAAATTAAATGTAGGCGTTAATTAATTTATAAAATATGTCATAAATTAAATATTTTTAGTTTAATTTGCTTCTCTATTTAATTACTATTGTATTAATTCCCCTAATTATTAGTTAATAGGACATCAAAAACCAATATTTTGGATTAGTACAGCAAAAATAATGAGAAAAATAAGGAAATACAGGCAGAGAGGGCAGTTTCTCTGCAGACAGTGTCACCACCACTCACTTCTGGTCGGTTGTGATAATTGAAAGGGTATGTCTGTATGAGTCTATAGATTGTTTGTTTGGAAAATTTTGCATATTATACCTTTAAACTTTATTATAAATTAAATCAAGCAAACTTGAAATGGTGTTACTGCAGGGAGAGTGTGTATTTTTGGAGCATTAGGTGTTTTTCGGGATAATGGGCTCTTGGACAAATGGGCTTTTGGTTCAGTGAGACATTTTTAAGGACTATTGGGATTTTGGAATAATTGGCCGTCAGAACCATAGCAGGGCATTGATGGAAACACACTTAATGAAGGAAAGGACCGGCTGGAAAGAGTCAGCAACAGAAATAAAAACAGATTCATGCACCTCAGCTTTTGCAGAACACCTGCAGTCGTTTTTACCTCCACCTCTTCAACCATGGTTGTGCAGAAAGTGCAGAAAAGTCACCAAACATAATGATACTGTTTGACAGGAATCTCTCAGACCCAGTCGTCATCCGTTGCTGCTTGTCAGCTGGGAACTTCCCTAACTGCTGAAAAATTCACATTTAGAGACTCAAACTGTAAATTGTGTGCAATGAAAACCTCCTCTGAGTCAAACTTCACCTCCAGGTCTTTAAGTCAAACAAACAAACAAACAAACAAATAAACTTAAAGAATTAGCAAAAAGGGCAGTTAGTTCTGTCATTTCCCCCCACCCAGCCGGATCTAGTGTCTCCCCACGGCCTCCGATCTGACATTATAGTCCATTTGACAGTTGGTGGCAGACTCTGTCTAATCTTATTGCCTTTTACATCTGCCCAGGAACCATCGGTGGAAGTCTATCTAACGTAATAGTGCGTAACTGTCTGCCCCGGCGGAGCAGTCTGTCTAATGTTATCGCTCCTCAACATCTGCCGAGGAGACATTAGATGTTTGTTGGAGGCAGAGGGGCTTTCCCCAGGCTGAGAGCCTCGAACGCAGCTTTGGTTTATGTCCACCATCAGCACAGACAGTGCCCCCGGTGGTGATTAAAGAGAACGATCAATAGACACAAAAATCTAAGAGGAGAGAGGATGATTGTGTAAAAACTACAGTCTGTATAAAAGAAGAAAGTTGCCACCAAACTTTCACAGGCCAAACCTCTCCTCTCCTCTCCTCTCCGATCCTCTCCGATCCTCTCTGATCCTCTCTGAAGGTCCCGTTAACCAAATAGTTTTTTTTATTAATGACAGCAAAATCATCCATCGCTTTGGCAGATTGAAACACAGGCTGCTGTTACATAGACAGTATTTCTTCAACCTGATTGAAATCATTCAGACTAGAGATAACTTAACTATTTACATGGACCCTAAATAAAGTTATGGAATAAAATATGACTTTACATAACTTTTTTGGCACGCACAAAGTTGTTCCACCTGTTGTGAAGTGTCTAATCTGCCGGAAAATTAACGTTAGAAGAGGATACATAGTTCTGCCTGGTATTTTTTTATTTGGTCTATGGTTCAGCGGATTCCATTATTCATCTTTTTAAACACTTGTTTGAACATCTACTTATTTCAAGCCTTTTAACCACTGAGGCGTTAAACATTTCTTAAATCTTTTAAGGTCTCCAACAAAAAAAGTTGTTTCAGCCACAGTTTTGTTTTGCTACCGACATGTTTATGTCCCAGAAACTCGTTCACATCACCTGATGTTACTTCCACGTGAGGCAAATATGCAGAAAGGATGTATTAATTCCAAACTATGGATGTTAATGATCATTAATCAACTGATTAAAACTGTATACTACATAACTATGTATTGAAAATGGTTTAACAATCCCCCCTCCTTCTCTCCAGAGATGGACTTCTTCTGCTCAGCCATCAGCAGGTTGGGGAAGCTCTGCAAAAACAATGTGCCAATTACGTATTATTACCTGTTGTCAGGTGTATTGGCCGTATATCTGCACATGCAGGTTTATGAAGTCTGTCCAGGCGAACATCCTCACTTATTCTGTCCTCTTTCTCTGTGATGTAAACTTCCTCTTAACCCTCACCCCTGCTGCAGTTACCGATCGCCCCTTACTGTGGCTGTGGCGAGTTGTTTTTTTTTTTTTTTTGTTCATATCAAGACGTTTCTTCTTTATTTCAGTGACACTCCGACCCTCCGGTAACACAGCATTAACAGCACTCGCTTTTCCTATTTCTTTTCTTTAGCGGGTCTTTTAATTCCACTGCTAACGCTGCTAAAATGACAGATTTTTTTTATGGATCTCTGAAAGCAGGATGTCAATGCCATTTTCATGATTGAATATTTCCTGATATGGAACAGGAAGCATAGCCTTATATAGTATTATTGCGGTGTTAACTATATTAATTTACAAGTCTCATACACATGCAGTCAAATACGCACAGGTGGATAATTTACACGGTTTTCTGAAGTTATAAGCGTTTGTTGAATCTGACGTGGTGTGTTCATACGAGCCCTTCGTATGAAAAAAAGCGAGAGAAATTTACGACAAGAATTCAAAAATGTTCTTGCATGAGGACCGATTTGTTTAATTCTTTTTTACCACTTGCAGATTTTTAGTCCCAAGTGGCATTTTACTTGCCCCAGACAATCCTTATTGTATTGTCATCTTACCCCTGAGGAAAAAAAAGCAAGAAAGTCACCAAATTGCTAGCACTGAGCACTGTAATTACAATGCGGTTGATAAACGAGGTGAAAAAAAGAGGAGTTGAAGGACAAGCAGGTGGTTTAAACTATGTTTATTAGCCAGCTGCAGCGCTTTTGTGTTGACAGCAGACCTCCACTGTTGACATGAAAAGTGCCTGGGCGGTCGGTGTCTCTGTTCATCATTTCGCTCCGTGTTCTTATAAATGCACCATCTGTAAGTTTGTTCTGTATTAAATGTTAATGTGATTGAGTTGTTTTTCAGAATTAGCCTAAATGCTATTAAACAGCAATTATCATTAGAAGATAAGAATTAAAATGACGGATAAAAATAGATTATCGCTGAAGTTTTACGATCTTGTCCATCAAAATGACAGACAACGAGAAAGTCATCGGCGCAACCGCCTCTCCTCTTCTCTCCTCTCCTCTCCTCTCCTCTCCTCTCCTCTCCTCTCCTCTCCTCTCACTAAACGTTCATGAGTGTTGTTGATTGTCTATTATCTGCTTGGTTGCTGGTATATGACTCGCTGCAACAGACTCTCTAATGCTTGCTCTGTGTGTGTGTGTGTGTGTGTGTGTGTGAACTCTCCAAACAGATGTGTACAATATCAACAACCCAACCATTTATTACATAATGAACTTACAAGCCTACTTTGACCTTTATTCAACACACACATTAACACACATGAACACACACACAGATAAAGAAGCAATCAACACTGACTCATCCCATAATTATCATTCTGTCTCGTTGCCATGGATGCAGCTTTGTGGTAAAGCCTGCTCTATGTACAATCACGGACTCCTGGGAACATACAGTAGTTACAGCAAAATAGAGTACACAGAGTGTTTTCAGTGTTTCATCACTTCTGCTTCTTCTGCTGCTGCTTCTTCCTTTGCTTCTTCCTCTTCTTCTGCTTCTTCTGCCTCTTCTTCTGCATCTTTTACTTCTGCTGCTTCTTCTGCTTCCTCTTCTGCTGTTTCTTCTTCTGCTGCTGCTGCTTCTTCCTCTGCTTCTTCTACTCATCTCGGTCCTCCTTGTCCTCCTGTAAAGACTCACCTATTTAGGAAATGTACTTAAATGCATTTTCCCTCTTTTTAGGAAACACAAAAACAAACAAAATCTCTTATTCAAGAGACATCTGATCATTGTGACAGTATACTACAATCTATGTTTCTTCCTCTTTGTTCTTGTCCTTTTCCTCCTTATTGTCCTCCTCTCACCTCTTCTTCTTCCTCTTCTGTTCGTTGAACTGTCCAGAGGACTGGGAAAGCTTTTGCATGTTCTTGTCTTTCCCCTGCTGCAGTCTTTTATGTTATTCTTTTTCTTGTCCTCTTGCCAAACATCAGGATTCCCTTCAGCAAGGCATTTAATCTCCGGTGGTCAACGTGGCTGAACTGGACAGCACAGTGCTCAGTCAACCCTTCCATTGATTAAAAACAAAACAAAACAAAACACTGGACTGGGGTACAAACGGACAGACAGACAGACAGACAGCAGCTGCTAAGAAAATAAACCAGGCAGAGGAAAGCATCAGCGCGCATGAACAGAGACCATGTGTAATTGAACATGAAACTGACTTTGTGTGTGTGTGTGGTTGGCATGACTGCTGCTGCATCACTTCTAATGCACCGTTAGCCACACAACATGCACGTTTGCACACACACACACACACACACACACACACACACACACACTTACTGT
>JAJHUR010107912.1:13667-44573 GCA_027495735.1 Lutjanus campechanus | reverse complement strand
AAAAAGGAGAGCCGAGGCAAGGTGACCCCGGCTGTGTTCTTAATCATCAGCTGGTCTGGACGAGGTTAAGAATGGAAATTGCTTTGGCTCTGTAGTGAATCTATTATCATATCTCGTCCTCACCCCACCGCCCCTCCTTTTTTGTTTCTCATCTCTGTTGGACACCATTTTACATCTCGCTCGCTCTCCTTGTCTATCCGTCTCCTCTTTGTCATTCACTCTTTTTTCCTCACACTCACTTTTTATACTCGACGACGTCTTTTTTCTCTCTGATGTAAAAACTGCCTCAGCATATTGATAATGGGATTTATTTAAATAGCCCTCCTTAAAGCGAAGGACATTCTCTATGACATCTGCAGTTATTATATTGAATCATGTAGGTGTCTGCATTATTCCTCCTCTCCTCCTGCTCGGTTTAGTCCTCAACACACCTGCTGACCAAGACTCAGATGTATTTTTATCACCATCGTCTGCGCCGATTATCGACCAGCTTTCAGCAGCATGCAGCAAGTACTCTGTAAAACATCATGCAGAAATTTAGTGGAATCAACTAATCTTGTCCCGATAACATAAATATATACACTCAATGTATACGTTTTAATACTCTCAAGTTAAATCAATTTAAAAACTCAAATTATTATTTCCAGACCACTTCAGAACTTATAAACTGAGTTGGTCTGATTCGAAGCCTTTTTTAGACTAATTAATACAATCCTGTGAGTTCACTCAACTCAAAACAAGTTTTGTAAGCAGCATATTAGAAGTAGAAGACAGGGCACAACTGTTTGAGAGTAAACACTCTCTTCAGACCCCTCTGTTTAGAGTTGAGTATTAAATTTATTGCTATCTGTTTTGATAATCGATTGATTGGTTTAAGTCATGTTTCAAAGAAAAAAAGTCAAAACTCTGATTCCAGTTTCTTAAATATGAATATTTTCTGGTTTTCTCCGTCATGACTTTCAGTTTCACTTTTACTCCTTCAAGACACACTGAAAAAAGAAAATTGTTGGACCAACTTTAGAAAAAAAAATACTTCAGTTGGTAACACAAATTAAATACTTTTTTCCCCACAAAAAGTGGACTGCCATCACTAAAGCAGAAATCTGAATTAGCCTCGTTCAAAACATTAGATTACTTCAAATACCACTGAAAAACACTTTTTACAGTGCAGTAAACTGAATATCTTTGGGTTGTGGACAAAATGAAACATCTGAGGACATCATCTCGGGCTTTGGGAAACTGACTGACATTTTTCACCAATTTCTGACATCAATTGATTGAGAAAATAATCCACACATCAATCAATAATGATAAGATAATCTTCAGTAGCAGCCCTAGTTTGAGAAAAACATACATGATGGAAACGTGCTGTGTGTCCTCAGTTAGTTGTTTCTTTTCATCAAAAGTCAGTGAAGTCAATGCTAACCCTGATTAAGGTTGGCATTGGTTTTCATTTCCTGTACACTTGTTGATTTAACTTAATATCTTAGGCTTATTGAATTTATCTGAACTGATCAGTTGGTTTTTGTATCTTTTAAATCTCATAAGAACAAATTTTTCAACCCAGGATCATTTAACTCACATTTTGAAGTGGAACCAGCTGAACTGATTTACAGTATAAGGGGGAACAAAAAAGATAAAGAAATCCACTCAAGATCAAAAAAGACTCTCCTCCTTCCATTCACACGGCTGAGAGACAGTTCACACACACAGTATGAGGTTTCCTTTCACTCCAAACACTTGTTGGTTCATTAGGAGCCTGTCGGAGTGACTGACTGACTGTGCCTTGTTAGGCTGATTAAACCATCGCGTCTAATTAGGAGCTGTATCACAGCTCAGTTCACAGCTGCTGTAGCATCAGAAAGATAGAGGATACACTATAAGCATTAAAATTCCTTCACTCTGTCTGCCACCTGAGTACGCAGCCTGGCAGTGGCCGTCACGAAGAGAGAACGAGCAAAGTATTAGTGTGTGCAACACAATCTCCTCCTTCATGTGTAGCCGTGTCTGAGATCCACCAATAATCCCTCTACTGATGATAGATTAGGGTCCAATTCATGCCCTGGGTTTATCACACTTATCAATTCATTACATTTTAAATATTTAGTAAACACTAAATGAAGGAGAAAAGTCAATAAACCAATGCAATCAGGCAGATGCAGCTAATTATAGTGTGTGAGGGGAAAATCAGAAACATGCTTCAGGAGCTAAATAAAAGGCATTGATTTAAAAAACATTCTTAACCTGTGGGCGTACGTTCATTTGTTCACACTGAAAACAAAATAATAAAGCAATGAGGGCAAGAATTAACCAAACAAAGCATGATATCAATCTAATTCAGCACTATCCGCAGCATTTAATATTTTAACTTGCGGTTTATTATGCTGATGAGAAGGGAAAGAGGTGGCAAAGGGCAGCTAATGATTATTTTCATTTTCCACTAATCTGCCAAGGTGATTTATTCAAATGTGTTGTTTTGTTTAAGTCCAAAACCATAGAATAAATCAGTTAACAGTGAATTATGACACTGAAAAGTAGAGATGGCACTTTCAAGTCACCCGAGTCGCCAAGTCAGTCAACCAGAGTTCAGTGAATCCCCCACCGGCCCCAGCACCCAAAGAGCACACACACCGGACACTTCCACCAACCAGCTAACTTCAAGTTTAACCCTCCATTTACTTGACAGACTTAAAGAAAATAATTTAATCGTGTGGCTCTCAATACATTCCAAATGTAATCGGACCAAATGCATCATATTCTGAGTGTGAAATTAGAGGGACTGTGACCAAGCGGCGACCTCCAGGGCTGAAAAGTGAAGCCAAAGCGGAAGTGCCAAAAACTGGAAAGGTCACTTGAATCAAACATGTTCAAACAGCCTGGTACAAAAAATGGTTTTGGTCTCTATGGCTAACTTCCCCATTTGTAACAACTGTATAGGGTATATGACTTACCTAAGCCCTGCCCGCTTTGAGTGACAGGTAGGTATCATCACAGATAGCTAGTAGCTAGGTAGCTAGTTCATTCATCTGCCTCAACTCCACCCGTTTGCTCGTTTTGGGATTAGCCAGGAGCTAGCTAAGTCAGGCGCTGCCAAGATGGAGACAGGACCACAACCCTGTGAGCTTCAGAGCCACTCTCTCGTCTGTCAATTTATTATTCTGTCTATGGTTGTGTAGCTCAAAAAAACAATATCCACCATTTTAACTGCTACTTTACCAGGATTGTACACGGGAGAAATGCTTTCTGGGCCTGTAACAGTAACCTCAGATGTGTGAAACCCCTCACACAGGTGCACTCGATCCAGCACAGGCTCCAGGAGGTAAGTCAACACAGGGGGAGGTTGTGGTGGATGAATCAGTCACACACAGGGGAACATCCTGAGTTTAACTTTTGCATTTTTCACAAACACGGTTAACATAAGAGTTTCTTAGTTGTGTTCATGACACATGGTCTCACCTCATCTTCGCAGTGTTCCCACTAGCTAGTAGCAGGTATAAAGGGATGAGTCAGTGAACAAGTAAGTAAAGATGAGGACTGACTCAGAGTTAGTAAAAATTGACTTTCATTTCGAGCAGTTCAATCAATGACTCACACATCACTGATGAAAAGCAGCAACTCCTCTTATTTACGAAAACAGAGCTTGGCATTTCTTTTTTTAAAACTACCTTTGCTTGAAAAAATGACAGAAATTGTTAACTGATTAATCAACTAACCTAAAAACTAAAGAATCAACTGATCATTTCAGCTCTAGGTAGGTCTTGGTGCATATTCTTGTGTCCTCTATGATTCACTGATTCAATATCCAACAGCCCCCGCACACTGACACACACACACTGCCAAACAATAACAGAAGGACAGGGGATAAAGATCCTGGATGTTTGTTTGTCTAATGCTGCGCACACTGACAGAGGAATAGAAAACCTTGACACTCATCACATCCAAACAGAACTAAAGTGTTTGTGCAGAGCCAGTTGCATCTGTATGGGTAAAGACCAGCTCTGTCTAAACTGATGTTGTCACATTAAAACACACTTCTGAGAGAACAAAGATATTCTTACTTTCTTGAGAAGTTTTGTTTTCCCCGCAACATCAGAGGAGCGTTCTCTACAAGGACTTATTTATCGACTTGGCACTCCTTGGATGTGATATTCACCTAAAAGGACGTTTTGAGGAGGCTGTTAAAGTCCATATCTATCCGGC
This sequence comes from Lutjanus campechanus, assembly GCA_027495735.1. Classification (NCBI taxonomy): domain Eukaryota; kingdom Metazoa; phylum Chordata; class Actinopteri; order Lutjaniformes; family Lutjanidae; genus Lutjanus; species Lutjanus campechanus. The sequence continues at coordinate 40,373 of JAJHUR010107912.1, read as the reverse complement.
ATCAGCGGCGCAGGGTTTGCAAACAGTTTGTCGGTGGAGCAGCGGGGCAGGAAGTGGATGGAGTGCAAAGGAATGTTCATCGTGTCAAGTGCAGGCCAGAGACAACATTAACCTTTCATTGCCTTAGGAAACAGAGTTGTGCAAGGTTGAAGAGGTTACGCTACAAACTGTAACCTCAATGCACTTGGCACACAGACTCAAAACTGTGGGTGTTGTTTTGCCTGGTCAAACCAATAATGTTTTGCTTTATTTTATTTTAATTTGGGGTCATGGGCAGTAAGTTCATCTTACGTGTCATCTCTGAATGACCCCAGAGTTCAAAAACTGCTTAAATTGTTCATATTTTCTAGCTGTTTATTCAACACAACTGCTACAAATGTTCGCTTTTTTCAAATCACTGGTCTTTACCAGGCTGCAGTAGCGTGATTGGCAGCTAATCAATAACATGACCGGATGTTAATTGTTACATTAAAGCCATTGATTTGTTGGAGGGGGATTTCAACTGAGTCCCTCACCCTCACCCTCACCCAGCAGCTGATTAACAATTAACAAGTAACACAGGAGCAGAACAGACACACACAGTCTGAGCAATGAAAGATATTGTCGAGTAGATGATATGTATTAATTGCAACTGCATGGAAAATAACTTCACATTTTGCTTTCTGTCCAATATCCCTGTCAGTTAATGCATCACGGTGATGTCTGTGTAATTACCAAACAAATGCCGAAACAACAGGCGAACCGCAGTGACCTTTGTGAATCCGATTATGTTGACGCAACATGTTTCTCGCAGTTTTCTAAGATGTTACCATATGTTCCTACTGTGAGCAACGTGATCAGCAAGTCACCAGAGGTCCATTCATTTCCTACAGAGCTCAGCGAGCAGGGAAACTCAGCCAACATGATGACAGAGAACAGACTTGTTGGCCAAAAATAGTTGGCTGCAATGATGGGAGCAAGACAATAAAATGAAATGATGAAAACAGAGTTGATGAAAGTAGAACTGAAATGATGAGTTTGCTCTTAAAGTTGAAATACTTCTGATAAAGGCATGAATGGTTCATTAAAAGACATTTGATTTTTGGAAAAGGCAGATATAGCATTGGATAAAAACAGGCTTAATTTGGAAACCATCTTTATCTTTATTTTATAGCTCTGTCCATTATCTTTAAGTCTTTGCACTGGTGTGAATGTTTATCATCAAACATGCTCTGTGTCAAGCCGACATGTTATGACTTCTGTACTATAAAAATGTTAGTTAAGTCACTTAAGAAGATATCAACATTTCAAAGATTAGTCTTGTGTCCAGTGGTGAGAGACCTGAGGGGTATTCCATCAACATGGAGAAAAGAAAAGAATGGCTTATTTTGATAAGTCTAAGCTAATTTAAGTGAGAGATCCGTTCCATGACTGTGGCGTATTAGAATCCCTGCTCAGCAACCATGGAAACTTAAACCACTGAACTAGCCTCCAGGCTAACTGTCAAGCTTAGTTTAGCCGTTTGTCAAAGAATTTCCACCAGACAGAACCTTGTCGCCGACAACGCCGACAGGTTATTTGACACAGGAGTGGACCCTTTTATTTAAAAGCTTAACTTTTGTTGTTTAAGAAACGTGACCTTGCCATGACCTTCTGCTGTGTTTGAATTTTTACTTCTTCAACTTCAGTTTCCTAATTGTTAGATTCTTCTACCCCATGCCTCGGTTTGATATCGACCGCAGCTAAGGTTTCAGTAGATGGGAAAGGCTCTCTGCCAAGTGAGTTATTTGGGAGGGGCGTGGCAGGGCGTGGCAGGTCGGGGTGGACTGGGGTGGGGGCACAGCAGGATTTTATCACTTTCTCTTCTCTTTCTTTCACTTTCCTTTTGTTGTATGTCTGTGTTTTTTGTTGTTGTTGTTTTGCCAGCCGTCTCCTTGGTGCTGCAACTAAAGCACTTTGGTTAAGGCAAGGAAGTATTGTGAATTTGTTAGGTTTAAGCAATAAAAGCACTTTGGTTAGAGTTAGGGAAAGCTTGTGATTTCACTTAAATATTAATAAATACATCTCATGTCTCAAGTCACTGCTGACTTCTGAATAAGGAATAGCAGAGCCACATTTCCCTCAGGAACTGGTGAACCAAAATAGAGCTCAATGGAGAGTGAATATTGGCCTTACACTGATCAGGTTTCCCACCTGGAAAGCCTGTAAAATGGTTGAGAGGTTGATTACAGCCATTCAAAACCTTCCATTTCATGACAATATGAGAAAACATCGAAAAAGAGGTGTTAAAATGATACTTGGGCTCTTGCATCACTGGGGGTTGATGTTAACACATTAAAATACAGTTAGGAAAGATAATACAAAAGCAGGAGTATGATAGGTTCAAACTTTGTGGCTGCAGAGCACATGCAGTCACAACCTCTCACTCCTCCAATTACCTCCAATGCATTATAGCAACACATTACAGAAGAAGTGTGAATGCATAGTTAGAAATTATCCCAATTAACACGTTCCTGCCTAAACTACATTATAACTGCCTCATTATCCAAATTGTTTGATCCTAAGTGTTTTCTTTGCCTTTGAGAGGATAATTTCCCATTATACTAGCTTTGCTAGCATGATGGCTAACACACCCTGCCAAAATAACCAAGTTTTTTTTTTAGTTTTTTTTTTTTAGAAAAAGCATGAAAACATGCGGTCTGATAATACACACAGATGCCACAAGAAAGGCGTCACATCCTAAACATCAGTTATACACAATTTACTTGATTTCTTACTCCTTCTGCAATTGAATGAGTCAGTGAGAAGATATCAATAGCAGGAAATAACATGATTCACTGCACTGTAATTAGAGATTCAGTGAGATGAAAAGGGAAGATTTGCTCTTTGACACAGGTCACCCACAGAGAAACACAAATACTATCTAAATGTCATCAGGCACACTGTAGCGGCAGAGCCTTGTGTGAGAATGTGCACAGTGAATTCATTATTTTCATCTATTTTCATCTCAGCCATTATAACTCTGTCAAAGGAGTGTGACTCACAGAAGGAGAGAAATTGGAAAGCAAAAGTTAAAAGTCACAGCCAAGGAAACTGTTCGATTTTTTTTTTCCCCCCTCAAACAAGAAATGTTCTCCGGAACAAACCGAGTCCAATATTAATTTGTTTGAGCAGATTTCCGTGATGATCAAATTGGACAATCTCTTTATTATATATGACGAACTGGTAGATTGAAAACTATCTGCTGTTTTATCTCTCCTCCTCGGACTTGGTGGCTGAAGCTATCAGAGCACAGATCAGTAATTACTGCAGGTTGTCAACAATTTATCACTGGGCTCCCACGGGCTCCTGCACAGAGGCTGGACGTGACTGCACACACGCACACACGCTCGCGCTTGCACACACAAGTATAGACACAAATGTATCCAAAGATACGCACAAAGTCACACACATGCACGGAGCCTGAAAGACACAGGTGTCAGTGTGACAGTACATTACCTCTCTGTCCTTCGTGACTGCCTTGAGGAAGGTTTTGAATGGCTCTCTTAGAGACTCACACACACACACACACACACACACACTCCCATGCAGCATCAGCTACTCATTTACTGAATTGTTTGTGGAGTGGCCAGCAAATTGATTTCTATAAATATCATCCTTTGTTTTTTTATTCTATTAGGTTTCATTTTGCAGGTAAACAAACCTCTCACTCCTCGGCGCTACGCTACATTTACATAAAAACTGATTAAACAAATTCATGTTTTGGCCATTGATTAATTTTTACAGACACATGGTGACATCAATTTAAATATTTTTCACACTAAGTGTAAGAAAACCAGTTGTTCAGTTGTCAGCAGCTCATCAAATTATTCTGTTATGGATGTTAAAGGGATAGTTCGGATTATTTGAAGTGGGGTTGCATGAGGTTCTTATCAATATTCACTGTGTTACCTGTAATAGATCAAGTTTGGAGAAGCAGAGGGGAGAACCAGCATGGAAGCTAAGCAACGTACTGCTGTGGACAGGCAGACAAAAGGTGTTTCAGCCACTTACAGTAAAAAAGATCCACCTAATAGGCAAAATCAGTAATTTGACCTCATAGAACATAGACGTTGCTGGTCTACTGCTGCCTTGTTCTGTTGGTTTGTTTGTATTATTGTATGACTTTGGTGGTACAGTTTCGCATAATGGTCGAGTTGCTGCAGTGTAACAGGTTGTAAAACAAATAGCCATATAAATCCATCACAATTTCTGGTTCCCCACCCTTCCTGGAGGGAAAAGGGATCCCCAAAAGAGAGCAGAAAGAAAGTATTCGCCCCCGGAGAACGCTAATTCATTATTTTGACAGCAGTGTTGATTCCTTTTTGATGACAATAAATACGAATTAGCATTTGTCATTTAAATAATGCCGAATAAGAAACTAGTCAACTGTATTAATGACCTTTTATCTTGGGAATGAGGCACATGAGACACATGACTACTCACTGTCAGCGTGGTTAATAGCTGAAGCTGGAGTGTGAGGCTGCTGGGGTTCAGTCATATCGTTACAGTACAGCAGTATACTAACTACATGGCAGCCTAGTGTAGATCATTGTTATCTTTAACTGGTTTATCCACAGAGCTTAATGCTAGCTGGTAATTCAATATGAGCAGTGTCTGGCCAGTGTTGTCTCACTGATCCACTTGGACGTGGGAGGACTGAAGGAGCATTACAACTGACCGATCATTCTTAATTTATTAAGGTATTGCAGATCCTCTGGTTCAGACAAGGTCACAAAATAGTTGTTATAAAGCAATACATAAAAAAAGATGTGTTTAACTTGACAGGAACTCATACAACTTTCAAATCAAATCAAATGAACATCTGTAGGATCGTATGTGCTGGTCTGATGTACAGTTCGGACTCACTGAAGCCACACAATAATACAAACAAAGTAACCCACTGAGGCAGCAGTAAATTACTGATTTTGCCTGTGGAGTTTAGTTGGTTTGATGTGAGCGATACATCAGCGGTTTCCTGTGAGAAAAGGCTGTCTGACTGCAAAGTAAAGTGGTGAAAATATTCTAAATATAGTGTGCACTCAAACTGATTTTGATTTAGGTGGTGGTTAAAATACCTTTTGTTTCTGACCCCTTCCACAGCAGTTCATTGCTTAGCTTCCTTGCTGGTGCCCCTCTAAATGGGGTGTGCTGACCAACATCTACTGTAGGTAATACCCTGACTATAAATATATAGTACCTTATACAACCAAACTGCAAATAATCCAAGCTATCCCTTTAAACAACACGGCAATCCATCACCAACAGCTAAGGTCACGTTGTAAGTCATTTCCTGTCCAGTTTACACCTCCCAGCGCACACTCACAAACATGAAACTCCACACTAACGCATGCACACAAACCCTCCATCACCACACTGTTAAATTTGATTTATGGAAAGTGACAACAGCATCAGTGTTTTTAATTATTAATAGGGAAGAGTCCATGGGAGTCATCTCTCAATCCTCCCACAAAGGTAATGGGGTTATTTGTTGTGGTGGAGGCCCTTAAACTTTGATTCATTTGACAACCGTCCCTTGTGTCAAGTGGAACAGCAACGGCGGGTAGATAAGAAGGCTATTCCCAGTGATCCGGTGACATTGACCCGCCTTACACGAAGGTGCATGCACTCACACTCGAGCATGGACACACATTCACAAACACTAGCTGCACACACACATTTAAACCCATTTAATCTTGCAGCCGGTGTTACAAGTCCTCTTATTGAGATACTGGCACTATTACAGGAGTTGAAGGTCAAGGGGTAACCCCTTTTTAAATTGCACTTCAGTTGGACGGAATAAAAAAACACATTAAGAGGTTAAATGAAAAGGTTAAGTGATCCTACTCACGCTGTAATACCCTTCCATAAACCTGAATGTCAACACTCTTCATATTTCACATTTATTCAGATTTTAAAAAATCTAACTGTAAATGCGGTGGCTCTCATGTTTGCACACTGTGTGTATCATTCAAGGCATCTGTCACGCTGCACAGGGGTAGGTAAGGCGCAGCGCTTCAATCTGTGCTAATTACAACCCCACTGTGAAGGTACACTGTACTCAGAAACCTTCTCACTGCTCCACTTGCAGGACTGCAGGAGCCCAGAACAAATTAGTCTAATAGCTGGAAAGTGCCTTCTGAGCAGTGGCAGAGGTCAACTAGCTGGAAACGCGCTCAGATATGCTGGACAAGGACGAAGCAGAATATGGCTCATGTCACTGGATCTGCCTGAAAGGTGTTTCTGAGCAGTGGACAAGAGCAGAATCAGAGGCTGATCAGCATAATATCAAAGTGACATCAACACTGCTGCACTGAGATAAGGAAACACTGAACTGACTTAATTAAAGGCATTTAAAAAAAAAAAAGAGTACTACAGTCCAAATAGTGAGTTTGAGCCATTGACTGTATATGAAATTGACTGAATCCCAATTTAATGTTTCTCCCTGCCCGCCTCCTCCCCAGACTCAAAGCTCAGGCAGGTTGCCTGGAGGCTGCAGGGACACTGAACCATCATGAGTGCTAGACAATCATTTTATGATTGGCAGTAAATATATTACAGATTTCTCATTTGAGTTTGTCAAGATCCATCAAATAATCAGTTAGCCTGAGGTCTGATAGATCCAGGACTGGCTGCCGCCCAGTGGGGAAAAGCAACAGAATGAATATAAACATAATGTAGCCATAAATTTAATCAATCTTCAACACCACAAAGTAATTCACTTGTTAGTTATTTTGCTCTGGATGTAATAGGTAATGCTAGATAGGCAGACATGCTAATGATTGCAGCTTAATTAAAGCAGGAAAACACATACTTTTTACACTTCTTCTGTTGTATTTTTGGTTTTGGAAAGGCTAAGAAAAATACACCACCTCAGTTACCTTTGCTAAGTGATTGGGAGTGAAGGCCCAATAGCTAGCTAGGGGGAGGGGCTTAGCTAATGGTCAGTTTATAGACCGTTTTCATCTTCTGCAGGTAGCTAAACTTGAACATATCGGAACTAACTTCAATTATTTATGAATATTCCCTTCCCATAGCTTTCCGTGCCCATTTTGATATGTACCAGTATCTGAATGTCATTTCAGCTTAAAAATCTCATTACCAGTGTGTTACTACATGCTACACAAACAAAGTCAACCGTGAAAAAGTAACCAGGAAATCCATCTCTGGCTGTCTAAGATCACGGCGCTATCTATTTGTTTATCCCTCAGAATGCATCAGCAAACCAAATTAAAACTCATATCTTTGTGCTCCAGGCTTCCCAATATTATTTCCAATCAGGATGAGAATTATTCAGCGTTGTGTGACTAGCGATCTGTTATATTTGTAAGCGGTGAAGCTGCATTACCAGCATGGGAGGGTACAGTAAGGACAAAATTAAATATTAATTGTATAGTTATTTATACTGCATATTCATATTTATCTCACCTGCTGAAATGCGTGCAAGCTGTGCCCAGCAAGTGCCCTCATTTCTGCTCTGCAGCTATCAAGTCTCCACAAAAGTATCCACAGTGAATTATATATTTCAGTCAGAACAGATAATCATTTTAAAGTTTATTGAAGTTTTGTTACTGAACATTATAGGGGAGATTCAATATATGATCCCTTGCTGCTGCCTCTGGTGTTATCATTCACACAACATTTGAAATGTGCAGGTGACACTGAGACCAGCTGCCTGTTGCACCAGCTGGATGTGCATTCAGTGATAGATGAGGGTCAAATCTGGTACATTTGACACTAAAATAGGTCTTTATTTAGCTGCAACATGGAGGCGTGTACTTGGTTGACCAGGCCAGTAATCTTACTTCAGCTTGCAACTTACATGTTACTGTATTCCTCCTCTGAGTCATCTAGAAATGTTCCTTTTCTTTTCTCAAATGACCTTCTAGAATTTGTTCATACGCATGTAAAGCAAAGGAGCCAGAATTATTCAGGGCCACAGCCACCACTGAGGGTTCAGAGGTCACGTCCTTGGTAACATTTTGAGCTATTTTGGGGTTTCCTGATGACACACACACATCACTCAAGAATGCTTCTCTTAAAAATTCTATAAATCTTGGTTTTGGCAGTGGAACTATTTCACTTAGTGCCAGCATTAGATTAATCTGTAATCTCTGGTTTATGGATGAATACATGGCCAAGATCTGTAACTGAAATTTAGCTGAATTATCACCTTTTAGTTTGATATAGCAAACATATAAAAAACTTACTGACACATGCAGCAGACATGGAGAAACATTCATTTGGAGATGTAGTTTTGGCCACCTGGTAAATGCACCGTCAGTATTCACTCACCTGTAGGTCTGTTTTAGTCTCCACCAACTCCTGAGGGAAATATCCAATCCATTCTCATCCCAGCTCGTCACACACCAACACTGCCATCGCCCCTCAGCATCTAATATTGAAGCACGCTGCCTGAAAGCCTTTTTAACTTTTTAACTTCTTGGCTAGGTTTAGTATAAGACCTTGTTTTGCATTAAAATAATTCTTCAGTTAACAACTCACAAGACAAAAATCACATGTCAAAAGTCATGTGACGCACAGAATGGTACGTACCTTAAAACTTTTAGTAATGTTTTAGTTTCACATGGGACACAAACTCCGGTCTCCTGTGTGTGTTTGAGTCATCCACCCACCACACCTCCTGCATGTGCACACTTCTGGATTTACACCGAAGTCACTTAGAAGCCTGGTGTGTCACTTTCTGCTGCTGCTAAGGAGTACCGTGCACATGTCGGTATTTGACTAGTCTGGAGTGAGACCTGGCTGAAATATCTGGCTCCTTGGCTGCTAAATGCTCCAGCATGTACACAAGTTAATTGCAAACTATGTCCAGCTGCCGTGCGGTGAGCAGTTTTCCCCTGAAAACAGCTGCCTGCTGTGGCTAAAAAACAATTATGACAATCAGAGCACTGAGAGTGACCTAGTAAAGTCTCTGAGTTTCACCTGCTACATTTCAATAAAGCCTTTTGAAACTCTGATTCACTATATGAAAGTATGTTCAAGGTTATTTGGGTTGAACTGATGTTCGTAGTGCACTAAGATGTTTCTTTTCTTTCATCTCTGAAAGAAATGTATTGAAATATAACATTTATTTCCCGTTGGCCAGTGTACCAAATAAAACCTTGAAAACGCAGCCACCAAAATCTGTTGGTGCTTGACTTGACTAGTCAAGTATAGTCATTTTCTGATGCAGACACTCTCCTAATGCATTCATTTTTAGAGATTATTTTAGAGATTCATGTCAGACAGCCTGCCATTTAGCTGCTTTAAGTGTCATAGTTAACGGGCAACCTATAGTCAGTGTACTTAACTCACAAGCCCTAGGGCAAATTTTTTTGTCGTGTCTATGTCTGTTTGACAAGAACAAACATATATAGTCTATATGACATTCATTCAAAGGAGAAAAATTCTCCTGATGTCTGCAGCTTAATAATCGTACTCCATATAAGAAGGCCATGTCTGTAAAAGAAACTAATTTGAACAAAAAACTTCTGTAACCAACTGGCCCCATGGTTTTGGTTTGTGCTATCAATAATAACAAGTGTCAGTGTCCCCAGTGATATCTACTGCAGGTCCATTAATTCTGACACTTTCTTATTATTTCCTCTTTTTCTTCTCACACTCATCTTCCCGTGCCTTTAAAGTCAGAAGGTCTCTTTTCATCTGCAAATGCCAACGTGAGGTGTATTGTCACCAGCTGTTCTTTTCTCTCTGCACTTTTTCCCCATCACATCTCTCTCCTTGCCTCTCACAGCGCTGCTTCGACAGGCTGCAGAGCCAGAATTATACACCGGGTCAGGACTAATGAGTGGGTTTGGAACATTTTCTCATATTTATCAAGATGAACCTGCTGATCCCCTGCCTCTCCAACCTCCTCTCTTATTCAGTTTGTTGTCTCAAGTTTTAGAGGGATTCGCGGCTGTGCTCGCTCTCACTGCAGACTGCAGACTCAAACTGACACTCAAACTTGAGACTTTACTTTTAATATATCAGGGGATTGGAAGGTTATATGTAGAAATAATGGGCGTCCTGGAGACTCTGTTGACCTAAATCACCTGCTAAATCCTGGCTATGTGTAAACCCTGGGACCTTTTTGGCATTTCTTTGGTCTGTACTTCATTTCTGACACAATCAAGTGAAGGTTTAGCTAGAAATGGTGTCTAATAATAGATACCAAATATCAAATCTGAGCTTCTCAGCTTGCTTTGAAGGTGCAGCGTATAGGATTTATTGGCAACCAGCAGCGAGGTTTTAGATTGCAACCAACTGAATACCTCTCGCTCGCGTTTGTCTTTGTTTATTTCTCCCCATTTATGACATGTTTTTACACCTTTTTTCCTTTATATTATGACAACCTGTTTCTAACACTGGACAGTGTGTATAAGTCCTACGATTCTAAAAGTCTACTGTTTCCACCTGGACAACAATACAGCTACGCAAAATGTTGTTTCCTGACATGCATGTGATGCAGAAGAGAGCTGCGTGTGTCTCATCCTCCTCAGTGAAGAGAGAAATGGAGAATACTAAAGGAAAGAAATACGCAAATACGCAAATTTCAGACATCCTGGAAAGAAGAATTCCCACTTTTTATAGAAAGTTTTAAAGGAAAGGGGAAAAAAAAAATGAATGAATGAATGAATGAAAACAGATTAATATTAGTTTATGCCAGAGATTCTCACAGGTTCATACCAGATGGGTAAATTATTCTGCATTCTTTCCTGAGATTTAAAGCTGATCTACATAAGCAAACCATACCATCTGTGAGAAGATCAGCTATTTCTAAATACTTGTTCTTTCTGTCTGTGACCGAGTCTGAGTCTCCTTGAAATCAGTTGAAACGACCCTGTTTACATTTTCCCAGACAAAATTACAGTGAGTTGTACATTAGCCAGTTTTTTTTTTTTAAAAGCAGGAGGAAATTTTTATTTAGATCATTTTATTTTTGACATTAAATTTTGTAGTTTTTAACACTTCCACTACTGTCCATCGGGGCCTACAAATTCCTTGTAGTAACATATAAATGCTGTTGTAGTCTACTTATCATTTAGTTATTTTCATAACATATGGGATTCCTGCATTAAAATGTCTGAAAATCTTAGACATGTTATATAGTTTGTTGAGCTGGGTGCTTAAATTATCCCAAATGTTTCCAACAATACTCAAATAAATTTTCACCAGTTAGAAGATTAACAACTCCCATGATCCCACGCCACTTCATGACATCGTCAAACTGCTTCTTTTGTTATTGTATTAATGTGAGAGAGACCCCTAACGGGAGGATTTATATATTGTGCTTTTTAAAGAAAAAATTAAGTTCTTCAGCCTAAAAATGTTGTGGTTGTGTACTTGTTTTTATTTTAAAATTTTTCATTCATTAAAAGTCACCAGAATGCAGGAAACAAAGTCTATGAAAGTCATATAAGGGGGGGGACTATTTTCAAGATCTCAAGGTTACTCAGTATCATGTAGAAGAAGCTGCAGTGGCGGTGAATATGAAAAACGTGACAGGCCATATCTGGAGCCAGTGTTCTGAGGTACTATAGAAACACAGTGGACATGTTTATACACTTACAAAAACTCTGCCAATAAATTCCCCCTCAAATGTTACACAACGGCCTTTCATTTCAGACATTTTACTGCGTTCTGCCCCACTTGGTAAAGACCTACAAACCCCCTTTTTCCCCTCAAATGAATCATGATTGTCTTTTACCAGCAGTCTTGTGGAAAAGACATTCATTGACTTTCAGTTACTAAATATGGACTATAACTGGCCTAATATGGAAATCTTGTAAAACTTTTCACTGGAGGGCGGCGAAATGAGATTTGCACTAGAAGTGAACATGGTTCCTTGCAATTGTAAGGTAATGGAGGATATATCCTTCCACATCTCAGGCAGACAAAGGGATTTGCTTTCACTGAAAATCTTTCCGACCTTGTTCCAAACCCATTTGGAGGTGTAAATTCACCACGCTTCACTCTCAGAAGTCAAATTTACCCCAACTCCCTTGATAATTTCTTCCGATCCATTACCCAGCATGCTGATGTGTTGTGTTGTTTGCAGCTGCGTCTGCTGCAAAACATACAATCAACCAGAGGCAGACCTAACAGACACAGAAGAATTTATTTGGTAAACAGGGTTTTATTTGATTTCCTGTTGTGCTGTGGCGTACAGTAGTGGAAAACGATATTGTGTTCATTAGTTTATGTGCATTAGCAACGGAATCTAATGGTTTATGCATACGAGGCCAACAGCGGAGGGCTCGGATGATTTAGGATGATGCTCATTTTATGGAAATCAAAGCAAGAAATAAGAATAGTTCTTGTAATGCACAGACGCTTCCCTTCCTCCTGGTTTTCTGTCCTGCAGTCGTCTGTCAAGACAATTCCGTGCCTTCTCCCTCCCTCCCTCAGCCTCTTTCTCCTTCGATCTTTCTCTTTCACCTTCCCTCCATCCCCTTCTCTTGTTGCTGTCAGAACGCATTAGGACGTTGCTAACGAGTGACTTAAATTAGGATCCCCCGCAGTCCTATCCAGGTGTGGGTAATGAGGTGGGAAGACAGGAGATTGGGGCTCCTCCTCCGTTCTTTCACTCACTAAACAAAAGAGGAGATCTCTCAGTCTGTGCGAGCAACACATCAAAATATTCCCCCTGCACCTTCAGGTGTAACGAGGTTACATGCTGGTAATATGCAGAGGTGGGGAGAAGAAGAAGAGTTTTACAACCTACATTTGAACACAAATATCTGTACTTTCTACTCTTTTCATTTTCAAAATAGGCTCCCTACTCTAGATTTAATTCATTTGACAGGAATTATTATTTCTATTTTGCATCATTGCCTTTCCAACATCAAGACCAATTTGAACCTAAATAGATGGGACAATAACACATAAAACAGATGATTCCTTCATGTGTCCATCAGTCTATCTCACACACAAGAAGAGAACAAAGTAAAGGACGTAGCAAGACCAAAACATAGAGGACAAAATAGATACAACAATACAAAAGAGAGCAACAAGATGAAAAGTTAAGTAAAAGACACAAGGTGAAAACAGCTTAAAAGATGACTAAGACGTAATAAGATGAAAAATTATGTGAAAGAAATAAAACGAAAAATGATTTAAAAGGAGTAACAAGACCAAAACAAGGTAAAAGGCAAAAAAGACATAATAATACAAAAGAGACATAACAAGAAACACATGAAAAGCGATGTAAAAGACATAACAAGGTAAAAACAACATAAAAGACGAAAAGACGAAATAAGATGAAACAGAATGTGAAAGACATAAGACTAAAAATGATGTACAAGACAGAACAAGACCAAAAGAATGTGAAAGACGAAAAAGACATTACAAAACCAAAAAATATTTAAGAGGCATAGCAAGATTAAAATTGACATAAAAGCTGTAACAAGACCACAACAACGAAAAAGATCTTAAAGGCATAACGACATGAAAAACGACGTAAAAGACAATACGAGACAAAAAAAATGATGTAAAAGACACAACGAGTCAAAAAAATCACATAAAAGACCAAAACAAGGTAAAAGATGAATAAGACATGAGATAAAAAAGCAACGTAAAAGAAACATAACAAAGACAAAACAGTTAGCTTTACACAGAAACAGCTGGTACAAATGTCCAGGAGGCTACTTTTTACTAGGCTACATTTCAGAGCCTGTACTTTTTCACTTTTACTTGAGTAAAGACGTTGAATCACTATCTGTACTTTTGCCATCTCTGGTAATATAACAGACAAAATGAACTAAAGTGAGTGAAAGACACATATTTTTGTACATAAACAACACATAACTGATGTTGTTGGATTCATGACAACTGTTATTTGTGATGCATTGCAGTGGATTTATGAAAAGTAGCAGTGAAATGCACTAACGCAGACAAGCTTAATGATATGGAAATTGAAGTCGTAAGTTCGTGAAATGCAGTCATGAGCTCTCTTCTCGGGGCCATCAGTTAGATCTGAGCTCCGGCGGCTGATGGGCTGTGATCTGTTATCGTCCCTGTGGCCTGGCCTCTCACAGACAGGCTAAATAGGTGGTCTCCCTCCACTGGAGGTGGAAATGAATCTGGCCTCAGATCCCTGCTCCTTTCTGCTCCCTCTAACACCCTGCTTGTCTCCCCGTCTACCTATCTAGGCCATCTCACTTCGTTTGACGTGACGGGTGCGAGCAGCGGATATGTGTGTGGGTGTGTATATGTGTGTGTAAATCTGTGAGCCAAAGCTTCAACTTTCCAAAACTACAGAATGATCAATTGCAGCACGATTTTATTGAAACCAATTACCTTCGATTCTTTCTGCAGCTGATTTGATGCTCTGAAGCAGCCGAGTCAGCTAAACACTCAGGGACTCACATTTTTCCTGCTCTTCATCACTGTCCATCACGCCGCCATGGCTTATCAGGATCAACGGGGGCCTTGACAGAGTGACACAGTCACAAATGATGGCCATCTGCCTTGCATGAAAGTTTTGAGAAAACTAATCTGATTACCATCGCTCCTCGCTGCCTCAGCATGTTTCTGGTCCAGGAGCTTTTGCTGTTTGAGTTACGGTGGAGAAGCGGAGGCACGGACCTGGACTTTCCATATATACATGTAATAAGGTTCACTGGTTGTCTTGTCTGTCTGCGGGGTTGTTAAGCTGTCACTCCAGACACCATACACAGCTTCTCCTCTCAGCCTCTGCACTCTTTTATTAAACCTTTTTCAGGAGGATTGCTGCTGTGTGAGGATAATAATGTTTAAGTCAACTGGCTCCTCACAATAATGCAGGTGTGTGGCAGCAGTGAACAAATCCTGGGATCAGAGGGAATCTGCCAAAAGTGGCCAAAATTAAACTGCCATTCAAAAACAAAAACAAATAAAGCATGAATTAATTATTAACGGAGCTGCGAAGTTCACTGAAGAACCAGCTTTCTCAAACATTTCCCCCAGGCTGCCTCATCTACTTTTTCATTTGGTGAATTTCAGTAGTTCGCAGAAAGAGTTACCATCAAAAACGTCAAATGTGCTTAAAGCCAGTAAGCCCACCTACATGCCTGGATTCCTGCCTGTATGATCATTGTTGAATCTCAGGAATGTTGAACGTTGGTGCAAAATGGTGAGTCTGGGAAGAAGATCTCTTGACAATTCTGGAGACTGAAGCACAAATCTGATGTACTGCTGTTGTGCTGCTGAATGTAAATATTCTGAGACTGTTTTGATATGACATCATATAATCTATGTTCAGCTAGTTGCTAGTCTGTATAGAGCCAGGAGATGTTTAGCCTAGCTTAGCATATAAGACTTGAAGCAGGAGGAAACAACTAGCTTGGCTTTCTCTTAGGTTCTCTCCTGTTCTCCCCCTGACAATCTGACATGTTGCATCTTGTTCATTTGTGTGTAATGTAAGAAGAAGTTATATGATTCGTTTTGCAATAAATCCAGATGTGTCAAGAGTTTATTGGTTCAGGCTCAAATGCCGCTAGCTGTGAAACTGAACTGTGTAACCGTTTCTTGTGAGAAATGCCAGAGGCCCAGGTTGTTTAGCTTAGCGTTCTGTACAGATGCAGTCGTCAGTATGAACATGCTCATGTTTCAGTGTGATGTGTGACATGGTACTGAGAAGTGTAACAAGTGATTTAACGCATTTTAGAGATAAATTACTCATATTACATAAAACATCAGACAATACACAAGAAAACAATACAAAATGTTGACTAGTGAGCTTTAGAGCTGTTGGCTGGCAAATTTTTTTCATTTTGGAGAGCGTCAGGCTAACTGTTTCCACCTGCTTCCAGTCTTTATGCTAAGCTAAATGCCTCCTAGCTCCAGTTCAATACTTAACAAACAGACTGGTAACAGTCCTCTCAAATGTTTTTCTGCACAAATGTATAATGGACAACTAACAATCCCAAGCTAAAATTTTCATCGTAATTATTTTATTATTCGTTCCTAAAACATGAGGCAACAAAACAGCGCTAATGCTGTCAGAGCAGGCTACTACAAAGTAGGGATGTTACAGTGAGGAAATTTAAAGTCATGACAACAGCAGTGTTCCCTATTATACTGGACATTTTAAATGATATGAGCGATGGCGCCCAGTATAGTGTCGGAGCAGTTAGAGCGCTTAGTTTGATCTTTAACAGTAGATCTTTAGATATTCCTCTTAACTTTGAACAAAACAAACAATTAGAAGGTTTAGTAAGTTTCAAGTTGCCGGGTTTATTATCTCCCAGACTGACCCCAACAACTGTGACTGATGTCCACAGATGAGCTATGAAGTAACGCTAACATGAGGTACATTTAAGGTAATAAACACTTTCAGGTAATAATTGTTGTGTCAATTGTGCAACTAGGTCTTAGTATTGACAACGTGCATAGACTGTTGTGGCAGAGGGGAAGTAATGTAATTAGTGTATGCCCAAACATCTTGTAACACAAGCCTCCTTACAAAGAGAATATAACAAAGACCAACTTTTGCTAACAAAAGACAACGTGGATTTTGGGAATTTGGAAAAATCTGAAAACTAAGCAGCTCTCTTGAGCACATCTCTGTGATCTCTACAATCAAACACAGTTTGATGATCTGAGTTGACAAAATAAACATGACAAACTTCAACAAGATCCATCACACACTACAGGATGAGCTGTCTTGCCAGAGTCTCAATGGAAGCTTATTGGACAGATTGGACGAGCTCCAGCACGCTGTTGTGGAGCAGATTGGTCCCCAGTAGCACCTGGTGCTTTGTCTCCACTTTAAACAGCTTCCGTCTTCATAGCTGGCTCCCTTCCTGACACAAAACTCCCCCGTGGAAAAGAGAGAAGTGAATTGGTGTCTGCCTTCCTCTCAGGTACATCCTTCATCCCCCCCTCCACCACCCACCACCTCCTCCTCTCCTCCTTCCTCCTCCACTCTCTCCTGCAATCCGCTGCCCACTCAAGCAGCTGTCAAGGTGAGGCGGTTTTACATGGTGAGGCTCCAATGCCCTTGTCCAATTTCACTTTGGAGTGAAGCTGGGCTGAACATGCCAATCCTGATATTACCAAACAAATTAAATCACGCGGTTGGGCGCAGAGGAGAGGGAGAGTGCTGAGGATGCTGGGATGGATGGGCGGAGGGCGCGGAGGGAGGAGGGGGAACAGTTGTCAACCCGGCTGAGCAGCTCTCTGCCTGGTCTGATCAGGACATCCTAGGAGGAGAATCATTAATTGGCTCGGGATGGAGGGGAGCGCTGGTGGGAGACGGCTTTGTTGCTGCTGGCCATGTCCATGAAAAAGCCATGATGGAGGGCAATTAAAGAGCTTATTAGAGATAGAGAAGCGGCCACAGGAGCTGCAGGCGAAGTAAGAACCCCAGCAGTCACGCTGAAAGAAAAACAGCTACCTGAGTTGGGTGATGTAAGGTAACATTCTTGGTCATGATTTGTTGTTTGGGTGTCTGTTCTTCCTGTTCACATGGATCAGGCCAAATATAGGTGACCTGAAATGACTGGTTACAGCCATGCTGACCTCTATTAAAAGATATCTGCATATGAATAGAGAATCTGTAGGCAAGGACAAAATTTTAAATTATTTAATCACACATCTCTTCTAAACTTTCCAAATTATAGTGGATTGAATGGATCAAATTCTGACAGTAAAACGAATCATTCTGTGGGGTCATTTACTGCTGCTTCTCTCACAACGTGAGTCTATGAGGGAAAAGTCTTTCATGGTTGTAGAGCATCACATGACATTGTCACGACAAAGTTTGGCCACTACAGTATGTCACATTGGCATTTCGTCATAACCCAAAGTAGAAGAAGAAGTTAAGGAATCACCAAAGTTATCCCCCAGTCATCTCATTTAAAATGTCAAGTAAAAATGTCAATCTCGGTGGCACTGAATGAAAAGTCAGGGGATCACCATCGTAATTTGGATTCATCCTCTGTGACCTATGAATGTCTGTACAAAAAAGCAGACTCCAGAAAGAAGTAGTACTACTACTACACACACGTGTCATGTCTGCAGCTGTACATGCCCATTTGGGAGTATATTCAGGCCTTTGGAGCCAAATGTGAGTGATTATATTAAGTGTATCAATGGTACAAGGCAACTTTTGGCATCACAGCTTCATAATCATATTGTGCTGTTATCTTCTTGCCAACACTCAACAATCATTCAGGGAGAAATCCATTACCCAAGAAACAGAGCTGCCAATTTCCCCACCAACAGTGTTCTCAATCGACCGGAGCAGAACTTCCTGACTCCAGTCCTGCTGCTTTTCATTTGACACATCTAATAAGGAATGATTTAGACCGGGGACGCCAGGTGCATGCAGCAACTTGTTACAGGACTGAATTTGGGGAACGACATAATGCAGTATTAAGCGAAGTTGGACTGTACTTTGAATGTAAACAAGTGCAACTTACTTTATCTTTGAATAGCTTGCATCTTTTGCTCTTATTTCCTATCACAATCACCACTGCTTTTGTCATCTCTCGCTATAAAAACATAGTTCAATGCAACAAGTTCAGGTATGGTTGGGTTTTGCTGTAAGGTGGGAAATCTCTAACTTCAGAAGAAGCAGATAAGGCTGGCTGGGGGAAAATCGGTGCACCAAAAAGTATATTACAACACTTCATCACAAAATAACTCCTGGAATGGATTGATCATAACAGTAAGAGTATCAGGGGGTGGAATTTTCTTCAAATAAAACTGGTTTCGCTGACTTATTCCTGCTGGCACATAGCCTATGATATATTCTCTGTATTACTTTTTCACTTGACTCAAAAAGCTGTGAAATTTATCTCGTCACCTGGGAAAGATACCTGAGCTTTTTTTTTTAAGTTAATGCTAGAGAGCGTGTGTGAAAATTACCCACCAAGTGAAGTTTAAATTTTATTATGACACTACTTATTGCTATAAAAGCTAATGGGAAAACTATAATATGAATGAGTCGTGAGTCAGATATGGGCTTGTATCCTGGAGGCAGACACGTCTCTGGATTTTCACATTACAAATTCACTTCAGAATGGAGATAAAACTATAAATTGCTGAATGCTGAGTATTTACAGGTACTATATTTACCAAAGAGAGGGAAATTTACTGGCAGCTGAAACTACACACAAGCACCTTAGTCAGACTTATTACATAATATACTCTTAACTGTGCAACATCATGTAGACAAAGGAGAGATAAGAGGAATTAAAGGCATAATGCTCGTGCTTTCACTCATTATTAGGCTTCCTGGAGGCCATCATGTTTTAGAGATGTTCGCTTATCTGCTTACCGACTACAGATCCAATATCAGTGTGTTAAAAATATATAAATATGTTTTCCAGCAGCTGTCTACTACTAGCACTGTATGGAAGTAATATGGTTTGTTGTGTAGGCTGGCTGAGATTAAAAATATTTGGGGTGCAAGATGGAGCGGGAAAGTAGCAGGATAGACGGCATAGACTGACCATGAGGACGCATCAGATTACTTTCCCTGACTTTTCCTCCAGCGCCACCATGAGGTTCAAACTTGTGGTTTAAAGTGAAAGACCTCAACAACTATCGGATGGCTTGCTATTGGTTACAGTACTCATGAATGACTTGTGATTCATGCGGAGCCGTTACCAGGTCAAGTTAGTTAGTGTGCTAACCCTTAAGTAAGATGGTGACCATGGTATATCTGCTAAAATCTGCTACATTTTCAGCATGTTTGCATTGTTAATGGAACCATGTTACCACGCAATATTAATAAAGAGCACTGCTGTGCTGAACTACAGCCTCACACAGAGGCTAATGTGGCTGTTAGCTGTTCAGCTGCCTTCACGTGGTGAGAAAATTGCTCTCGTCGCACCACAAGGTACAGGGCAGGTTGCAGTGTTATACATTACATCTGCTTGCATATAAATGGCTAGGTTAACTTTGGTGTTGGATTTATCTAGGTTTCATCAATCTGACATTTTGCCATTACTTTCATTGGTAAGATCGTGGTATGTTTTTCATGTTGTGTTGCGGCGCATAGTTTTGCATCACAGCCCCCATGAAATCAGAATTAGATTTATTTGGTCCAGTACCATTTGGAAAGTGTCGAAGAGCTGCATGATTGAATCATTTTATCCAATTCAAGCTAGTGGAGGCTAAACCGTAATCAGCCCCAAAGAAAGCCAAAGGAAATCTCTACTGCACTTACTCAGAGGGAGAACATGTGGAAACGTGCTGAAGATCTGACATGGAAGTTGGCTTCATGCGCCGCAGAACAGCTCTCATAGGAATGAATGGAGTGCCACTTTCATCGCTGTATCCACTTCTTCTTAGGACATCCATGGCTCTGAAAAGTGAGCAGCAGCTGGGGTCAAAGTTTAAAATAATTTGAATTTTGAGTGCAGCGCTCGTGACAATTTCAAGCCTTGTGCCACGCCGAGGGTAACGTCTGGTAGGTCACAGCCACCATAAGAAAACCATGGCACCACCAGTGTGGAGCTGTTTTACCGGCGCTTATGTGTGGACACCATCGGTCTTGTTTCTGCATTAGTGCTGCAGGGAATGATACAGAGGAACCAAATTAGTATGCAATAGTTCTAAACTGTCTACACTAATTTATTTGTAAGACCATCTCTACGTTTCTGGTCCCTTTGGAATAAAATTGCAGCAGTGGTAAATTTAAAAAAAGAGGGTAGTAAGGCTGCACTTCTGCAGCTTTTGAATACTATATCAAAGCTAACTTGTTTATCTGTACTTTGAAGCTACACCACCTCATACTGATCCTAGGAGTGGTTTTAAGGCTGACACACAGTTAGATACCCTCCTGACAGACCTCCTTGTTCGTTCAAATCCAAAATCCATCATTGGAAACTATCTCGCGGGTTGGAGAGCCTCCTTGATCTCTTCATGCAGTAACATTGACAACAGGCAGCAGATTCCTCGATACGAAGCACTGAATCAATGTGTGCAGCAGGAGCAGAGAAGTTCACACCAGGCCCTACTGCACAAGGATTGATTTCTGAAACACTGTGATGTGCTAAATACTATTCGACATCAGGAAACATGTGAACACCAATCAGCCAGCCGCTCGTGTGATTAGCATAGGGTTTGATTTAGGCAGGAAATAGTCTCAGACTTAGTTAAGAGAAACTTAAGAATGGAAAAATACCAGTGGATGAGGCAACATATTTGAAAGAACAACTGCAAAGCTTATTAATAGTATGAAAACAGAATTCAGGTCATTCATATTTCATGTATTTCTATCACAGTCAGCCCAGGTAGTTCATTTTAATGTTGCTCTGTTCCAAAGCTAAACTCAGACCGTCTTCCTGTTCACCTGCAACCTATAAAACCACATGTTAGCCTGTAGGAGAGCCGCAGTCTTAACTAAACACAGTAATACAGTAGATTGTGCTGAAAATATTTTCGAGGCTTGTACAGTAAGCTACAAAACGATGTACTTACACTGTGTCCCGCATTTATAAAATGCCAGTGTGAAAGACCCTTAACCAACACTTCATGCACACTTACACTAATACCACTTCAGCCTGGTGTTCAGAGCCAAGAGTACTCCATAAATAATCACACTCTGCTGCTCCATACTCCAGTACTGCAGATCCTGCCAACCAGCAACGAGCAAAAAATGCAAGAATGATATCGTCAACATCCTGTCTCTCTCTCTCTCTGACATATCCGACGTATCCTGTATCCGTATCCAATTATTAAAAATTGGAACAATATATGTAATATAAAGAATAAACGGACTCAAAAGTTAAATTTACACCATTGCACAGAGGTAATATTGATACTGCATGTAGGAATGTTAATGCAGCTGATTGAAGTATAGATATTACACACTGAAATGAAATTTCACCTGAGTGAAATATTGCACAGAATGAAGTCAGATTACACCTGAGTAAGTTCTGATTCTGCACAGTTGGGGTACATTTTTAGTGCAGTCAGTTTGTCAGTTTTGGTGTGTATGTGGTATACTGGGAGCAGTGTTGGTTGTGAAGTCTGACAGCTGCGGGAAGTTAGGATGTGTGGTATCGCTCCTTCACACACTTTGGGTGAAGCAGCCTGTTACTGAAGGAGCTCTCCAGTGCTGTCAGAGTGTCCTGCTAGTGACGGCTAGCGGGAGACGCACCGTTACCTTGAATAAATCATGGATTTCTGTGTGTTTAAAGATAGGTGAAAACATTTGGGATAACGTTAAGTACACAACTCAACAAAATTTATGACATAGTGTATGTCTAGCATTTTAGTGGGGATATGTTACATATTATACCTTCAGAGGTCAGAAGTAACTGGGTACAAATACTTCATTACTGTACTTAAGTAGATTTATTCAGGTTTAATTGAGTATTTCCTTTTCTGACAACTTTTTACTTTTACTTCCCTCATTTTAACACAAATATCTGAACTTTCTACTCCTTACATTTTCAAAAACAGGCTTGTTACTTTAGATTTAATGCATTTGAGAGAAATTATATTATCTTTTTATTTTTCCATAATTGCTGCCTTCCCGACATCAAGACTGTTTTCAACCCAAATGGCTGGGACGATAACACATAGAAGATATGATTCCTTGGTGTATTCATCAGTGCATATCATGGACGACAGACGTAAGAAGACAAAAACGGTGTAGAGGACATAACAAGACAAAAACAACATAAATGACATAACAAGATGAAAATGGCAAAAAAGCTGCAACAAGTTGCAAAACCGATACAACAGGATGAAAGAAGACAGAAACAACATAACAAGATGAAAATGACGTAAAAGTCGTAACAAGGCAAAAACAACATAAAATACACATCAAGATGAAAACAACAGGAAAATGAGTAACAAGATGAACAAAGACAAAAACAACATAAGACAAAAAATTACATAAAAGATGTGACAAGACGAAAAACAATGTAAGAAGCCATAAAAGACAGAACGAGACGAAACAGACAATTGAAATGTCCTTCAGAAGACTACTATCTACTTTTATACTTTGATTACATATCAGAGCCTGTACTTTTACTTGAGTAAAGAAGGTGAATCAGTACTTCGACTTTTACGTCCTTTTTACTCAAGTATCCGTACTTCTACTTGAACAAAGAATGTGTGCGTAGAAACCCAGGAGTCTGTTAATATAATGGTCATTTAGGTTTACGTTATAGTCAAAGTTTGAAACTTTGTTTCTGAGAAATCATGTTTTGTTCATCATTTCTGCATGGTAGACGGCTCAGCATACTACAATACCTATAAGCCTCGGCTGCTGTTGCGGTAGAGAAGGAGCCAAACAAAGACAAATCAGAGTAGTGATAGTAGTGAATTCAAAGCCTGGTATGGTTGCTGAGTTCATCCACAAGTAAGCCAGAAGTAAAGTAAATCGATTTCAGCTGCAAATTGTGTTTTCAGTTTCCTGAACACTGTAATCTTTAGAAAAGAAAAGGTCCGCAGTGCTCAATAGTTCAGACAGCAGTAATGAAGGTGCTCTTTGGTAGGGAACACGAAAGTTCAAAAAAGAAGAAAGGTCCAAGGCACTCTTCTCGCAAAACGTGAAAAAGCCCCCAGATGGCTATTTCATGGTGAAGTTTTAAAAACACAGAAAATGCTTGACAGTGTGATGCCCTGAAGAAAGATGTTTGTGTTGCTACGTGTAGGTTGTAACCCAGCTCACCTCAGAGTCAGCGCCTCACTCCGTGCAGAAATCATCAACATCACTTAAGAAATAAGAGAGAAGAAAGAAGCATGTTCACTGAAAAGGTACATTAAATTTTTATACCATGCGGAATTTGTTGGTTGCTGTTTGTAATTACACCATTTAAAGCTGGTCCCTCTTCACTTTGTCAGCGAGCGAACAATTGGTTGAGTGAGCTAGACAGTGAATGATGTGAGAGAGCGGCATTACTGAGAACAAAGCAGTGACTCAAAGAAATGAAATGTTATTTCCTGCAGTGATGGAAAGAGCACTAAAAATCTGTACTAAAGTACTGTTACATGACTAAAACATCACTCAAGTAAAACTACTGTAGTGGTGTCAAAAAATACTTACTGTAAGTCGTGGTTTTCCATTTAGCCTTTTTGGCTACAAATATGTAGATTTTAATTCAATTTTCTTTGGCCAACTCAGTTGTAAATTATGATTTTAAAAGTAACTGAGTAGATTACATAGTGTAAGGCATACTTAAGTACAAATAAAATTGCAGATTTGAAAAATACTCATAGTACCTAAAAATGAGGAAAATCCTGCATAGTATACCTTAAACTAGTGAGTGAGGTGCTAATAGAGAGTTTTGTTGCTTTTGGACAGCTAGGTTAGCTGTTTCCTGTCTTTATGCTAAGCTAGGCTAACCAGCTGCTGGCTGTAGCCTCACAATTACATTTGTGAGGGTGCTATCGATCTTCTCATGTAGCTCTTCCCTGCAGACGTTTCAGCTGGAGTGTTACAACCCAGGAAGTTATATCATTGCAGAAGCATTGTCTGATATGTGTAAGCACAAACTCTGTTGATTAAATACTAGTTGAATCAGATTAGTTTCACAGAAAATCTGTTTTGCTCAGTGAAACATAAGGGCTCTGTTATGATTTGAAGTGTATATCAAGTCATTTAAAGTTTTGAAATAGTCACTTAAACCCTTTTCACTGCGCTGTCCCTCTATACAAAGTGTATCAGCAGCACATATTTAAACCAGCATGCGAGATGTTGATGTGCTGCTGCATCACTCTCGCCAAGAGGAAAAAAAAAACTGACTTTGATTGCTTCCCATACTGCTGTGTACAGCTTGGGCAATTAAAATCATAATGGCAGATTTTAGACACCAAACTAATGAGCTCAACTCCTCTGAGTGGAAATGCCATTAGAAGTCCTAATGGAGCTTCTTCGCTGAGTAACAAAACAAATCCTCAGCTGCTAGATATGAGACGCGCTGCTTCCCAAACTAGAGATCAACACACAATCCTTATTTGATTAATACTGTTTGTTTACATGAAAATACAAAGAAGCGTCTCCCCCTACTGCGCTACAACGCCTGATACAATGTGATAAATAATTGGATGCTGGCTGTGAAAACAGAAAAAAGAGTTGGTGGCATCCTGGTCTTGAATGATGAATTGTGAGGAGAGAAGAAAAGTGGATTATGGGAGCTGGGAAAGTATTTTTTCACCTCTGTTCTCTTTACACTCACAACTGTATCCACTATAACTTCTTATTACACCGTATCCAAATGCGTCTCTGGAGAAATATGATGGCTCAGTTCCAGAGGTGGTAAAAGTACACACAATCTTTACTCAAGTAGAGGTACAGATACTTGTGTAGGTAAAGACTAGTAAAAGTAGAAGTACTGATTCTACTTTTTTACTCAAGTAAAAGTGACAAAGTACAGGTTCTGAAATGTAATCACTGTATAAAAGTAAAAACTCGCCCTGTAAAGGACATTTTCTACCAAGTTAACAGAGCCTCACCATTTATTTTTTATTTATTTATTTATTTTTTTGCAGTCAAGCCTCCCACTCGTTTGTTTCGTCTTGTTACGTCTTTTCATGTTCATCTTGTTATGCCTGGCTACATTTTTTTACACCAGTTTTCTTCCTGTTATGTTGTTTTACATCTTTTGTCTTTTTCATCTTCTTTTCACAATTTTTATGTCAGTTTTCTTCTTGTTACATCTTTTATGTTGTTTCTGTATTGTTATGACTTTTATATGGTTTTTGTCATGTTCATCTTTTGTTCTGTCTTTTACGTTTTTTCTCTCATCTTGTTATGTCTTTAATGTTATTTTTTGTCATGTTCATCTTATTATTATTTTTTTTTACATCTTTCACAACAGTTTTCTTCTTATTTCTTTTACGTTGGTTTCATCTTCTTACGTCTTTTACGTTATTTTTGTGTTGTCACAATTTTTACATTGTTTTGCCTTTTACGTCATTTTCATCTTGTTGTCTTTTATGTCATTTTTGTCTTGTTATGGCTTTCATGGTGTTTTTGTCTTGTTCATGTTTTATGTGTTTTTTTCATCTCGTTATGTCCACGAGTTTGAAATCACTCTTGATGTTGGGAAGGCATTAAAACTAAAGTAACAAGCCCATTTTGAGAATGTAAGGAGTGGAAAGTACAGATATTTGTGTTAAAATGTATAGATTGAAAGTAAAAATGCCTGAAAAATCTACTAAGTACAGTAATGATGTATTTGTACTTAGTTGCTTCCCACCACTGCTTAGCTGCCACATAAAGCTAACAGACAGCTTCTGAAAAAGTCTCCCTCCTCCACTCCTCCCTTAAGCCCTTCCACCTCCTCCTCACCCCTCAGCCGTCCTCCGCGGGGATGAGGATCATTGGAGGGGGAAGATTTCATCATCGGGCCCTGCCAGGATCTATTCCTGCTTTGGTGTGTCCTCTGAGATCTCTGCTCTGTGCCAGGGCTGATGATGATCCAGGCTCTACACCTCCACTCCCATCGGAGCACATCAATCACCTCCACTCCTCTCACACCACCACAGGAGAGAGGGAGGGAGGGAGGGAGATGTGGTGGGGTGTTGGTGGTGAAGCCTTCGCCTCCACTTCACTCATATCAGGCAGAGAGAAAAGGAAAGAAAAGAAGGAGACGGAGGTGGGGTCGGTGCAGCTGACACCTCTGCTCCTGTGATATCTGTCCGCAGTCACAGGATGCCAAGAGAAGAGCCCAGAAGGCAAGATATGACACAACCATGGGGGAGGGCATGTGTTTGTGAGTGTGTGTTTGT
>JAJHUR010107912.1:0-13647 GCA_027495735.1 Lutjanus campechanus | reverse complement strand
AAAAAAAAAACTGACTTTGATTGCTTCCCATACTGCTGTGTACAGCTTGGGCAATTAAAATCATAATGGCAGATTTTAGACACCAAACTAATGAGCTCAACTCCTCTGAGTGGAAATGCCATTAGAAGTCCTAATGGAGCTTCTTCGCTGAGTAACAAAACAAATCCTCAGCTGCTAGATATGAGACGCGCTGCTTCCCAAACTAGAGATCAACACACAATCCTTATTTGATTAATACTGTTTGTTTACATGAAAATACAAAGAAGCGTCTCCCCCTACTGCGCTACAACGCCTGATACAATGTGATAAATAATTGGATGCTGGCTGTGAAAACAGAAAAAAGAGTTGGTGGCATCCTGGTCTTGAATGATGAATTGTGAGGAGAGAAGAAAAGTGGATTATGGGAGCTGGGAAAGTATTTTTTCACCTCTGTTCTCTTTACACTCACAACTGTATCCACTATAACTTCTTATTACACCGTATCCAAATGCGTCTCTGGAGAAATATGATGGTTCAGTTCCAGAGGTGGTAAAAGTACACACAATCTTTACTCAAGTAGAGGTACAGATACTTGTGTAGGTAAAGACTAGTAAAAGTAGAAGTACTGATTCTACTTTTTTACTCAAGTAAAAGTGACAAAGTACAGGTTCTGAAATGTAATCACTGTATAAAAGTAAAAACTCGCCCTGTAAAGAACATTTCTACCATTTTCTACCAAGTTAACAGAGCCTCACCATTTTTTTTTTTTTTGCAGTCAAGCCTCCCACTCGTTTGTTTCATCTTGTTACGTCTTTTCATGTTCATCTTGTTATGCCTGGCTACATTTTTTTTACACCAGTTTTCTTCCTGTTATGTTGTTTTACATGTTTTATGTCTTTTTCATCTTCTTATGTCTTTTTGTCATTTTTGTCTTGTCACATTTTTTACGTCATTTTTGTCTTACATTTTTTTATGTTGGTTTTCTTCTTGTTACATCTTTTATGTTGTTTCTGTATTGTTACGGCTTTTATGTGGTTTTTGTCATGTTCATCTTTTGTTCTGTCTTTTACGTTTTTTCTCTCATCTTGTTATGTCTTTAATGTTATTTTTTGTCATGTTCATCTTATTATTATTTTTTTTTACATCTTTCACAACAGTTTTCTTCTTGTTATTTCTTTTATGTTGGTTTCATCTTCGTATGTCTTTTACGTTATTTTTGTGTTGTCACAATGTTTACATTGTTTTGCCTTTTACGTCATTTTTGTCTTGTTATGGCTTTCATGGTGTTTTTGTCTTGTTCATGTTTTATGTGTTTTTTTCATCTCGTTATGTCCATTATGTCCGTGAGTTTGAAATCACTCTTGATGTTGGGAAGGCATTAAAACTAAAGTAACAAGCCCATTTTGAGAATGTAAGGAGTAGAAAGTACAGATATTTGTGTTAAAATGTATAGATTAAAAGTAAAAATGCCTGAAAAATCTACTAAGTACAGTAATGATGTATTTGTACTTAGTTGCTTCCCACCTCTGCTTAGCTGCCACATAAAGCTAACAGACAGCTTCTGAAAAAGTCTCCCTCCTCCACTCCTCCCTTAAGCCCTTCCACCTCCTCCTCACCCCTCAGCCGTCCTCCGCGGGGATGAGGATCATTGGAGGGGGAAGATTTCATCATCGGGCCCTGCCAGGATCTATTCCTGCTTTGGTGTGTCCTCTGAGATCTCTGCTCTGTGCCAGGGCTGATGATGATCCAGGCTCTACACCTCCACTCCCATCGGAGCACATCAATCACCTCCACTCCTCTCACACCACCACAGGAGAGAGGGAGGGAGGGAGGGAGATGTGGTGGGGTGTTGGTGGTGAAGCCTTCGCCTCCACTTCACTCATATCAGGCAGAGAGAAAAGGAAAGAAAAGAAGGAGACGGAGGTGGGGTCGGTGCAGCTGACACCTCTGCTCCTGTGATATCTGTCCGTAGTCACAGGATGCCAAGAGAAGAGCCCAGAAGGCAAGATATGACACAACCATGGGGGAGGGCATGTGTTTGTGAGTGTGTGTTTGTGTGTGTGTGTGTTCTGCTGTTGTGGATTTCATATTTCACCTAATCTCTCTCAAATCGGAACAGACACCTGGGGCGTGAAATGGATGTCTGTCCCAACAGAGGGCACCCAGAACTTCAAACACAATCAGTCAAAAGGAATCTGAACAAAACACTCTGGATGTGTGTGTGTCTCTGAGAAACTAAGTCCTTCCATCATGCTTTGGCCCTAAACTTAACACGACAATAATTCCTTGTTTCTGGTTCCAGGTCACGGGGTCAGCCTGGCGTCTGCTGATACGAGTGTGACTCAGCAGGGAAGTGGTGCATTCAGGAACAAGCTGGTCAGCCACGTCAGTGAAACTATAATTGACTCAGATGTGGAGCGCTTTCTTAATGTTGCAAGACGTCAGGAATGTGGAGTTATTCAGCCAAAAGGTCACAAACTTCTTCACATCTCCATTTCAGTACATATTGCAATTAAAAGAAGATGCTGTGAAGGTGTGGTTGTAGGTGCAGAAAGGTAGTTGTGCACTATACAAAGCTCTAAGCTTTATTAGACTGAAAAGTGCAATATTTTGACCCTATTGTATTGGGAGAAGTTAGCCTTCACAGCTTTCTGACAGAAATCTGTTCTGCCAGAGCTTTAGGACGTCAGGTGACAAAGTATTAAGAGCAACAAAGTTGGGTCACACACTGGACATTTACTGGGTTTCTGTCCTCTGTGAAGCACTTTTAGACTTAATTGACTTATTTTCAGTTTTTTTGTCACAGTTCGGTTAGTTTTAGGCTCCAAAACTACTTGGTTAGGTTTAGGAAAAGTTCATGGTTTTAGTTTAAAAAGACCATTATGGCAGAATGCTTTCTGCTAGAAAGGATTTCTGACAGAAAGCCATGAAAGCTAACTTCTCCCATCTCTCATAAATCCCTGTAAGAATGCCAGACTTTGAATCCTGATTAAGTCAGTGAGCCTGAAATTTCCTCAAGCTCATGTGTCTTCAACAGGTGGTCTGTGACCCCTCTTCACTTCAGAGTTACTGCAGGAAACTGTTTGATAATTTCTTGTGTTTTTTCAAGAATTAAAACACACAAAACAGTTAATTTGCACAACACTGACAAAAGGCTACTTAATGAGTCCTCTTGTAATCATGTGTTAGCTAACCTACTACATCACCACGCACTGTGCAGCACCCCTCCTTTACCAGCAAACTAGTCAGCTACGTATTATTGAACCACATTGGCCAATCAGCTGTATTTTTCTCTGAAGTGTGCCGACACTCGCACATGGATCGTTTTGTACATTCAGAAGCAAGAGACTCTGAATTACCTTCCACCTCCTCCATAAACCACTGGTGAAAGTGCAGAGGGTGCAGCTACATGTAGGCACAATCAAGAGAGGACCTGAAAATATTCAGTGCAATATATGTGGTAGATCCCTGCTCCCTCTCATCACCAGCTACTCTTTGACATGTCAAATACTGAAAATGTGTTTGATGACTTTTGTCATCACTTGACTATGACATCAGTAAAGTAGGATGTTGTTAATGAAAGTTTGCCTAATTTCAGTCCAGTTAGTTTCTGGAAGTTTTAGTCCAGTGTGGGTGCTCTCTTTTTCTCCCTCTCACAACATGGTTTGTTCTCACAAATACGAAGGAGTATTTTACAATGATGTCATGAAAAGCCTTCACTCATTCAGATGTTGTAAACTGACATGACTCACCTTTTCAGGGAAGCCAAACAACCTCAACTCTCCACTAAACATTACGACTCAGAGTGGAGAAAAATGTCAGATGGTTAAAAAAACAAAACACAACAACCTGACAAGTATTTTTTTTACAAACTCTGTTATTTCCTCTCTGTACAAAGTGAGGCACCTAATAAAAAACACTGCAGCCTCTTGACAACACTCGCAAATGTAGATGCATACAAATACAAAACAAGTCATAGAAAATTCATGACACTAGGAGGTTGATGTTGGAATCTACCAGCAGCGGAGACTCTTCTTCTGTGGATTAGAGGGAAGAGGAATGTTGGAGACAGTGTGTAAACATGTTGAGAGGCAGAGGCTGTGTATGTGGACTGTATAGCAGCAAACAGAGATATAACCTTTGTTTATGAGTGCAGGCAGGCTGGCTGACAGTGTGTATAAGTCAAGCGAGGCCAGCCCACTCGGAGATCTACTGGTACGCATTAATCAAGCGCCAGGGGAGGAGAGAAACGCCTCGACACACCTCCGCAGGACTTTCTAACCAGAGGGAGGGATTGACCACAAGGTTATTGTACCTCCACGAGACGGAGCAGCAGTTTGATTCAACACTGCTGCGCTGAAATGCCTCTCCATAAATGTCTACTAACTGTGAACCGCAAGGATGATGGGAATAGACTTTTCAACGTCAGAGAATGGTTCGTCTGGAGTCATTTCACAGCATGAGTTATTACCGCAATAATATCCAAGAGTGCGTCCTTCAGGGTGATTATGGCTGTGACAGTGATGCAGTAGATGTGAGGCGCAGATGGGGATTACTGGTTCTTATTGCTGTTTTACAACTGGTAGAAAAAACAACTCAGGAAAAAAATAAAGCCAGTTTTGCTTTATGGTAATTGTGAAACTCATTTTTGAGATTCATTGTTTCAAACTGTCCTAATATACAGCGTAAACAAAAGACACAGCAGGAGGTTACCATTAAAGAGCAAACGCAGCTTCTCTATTTAAAAAAAGAGCATTTTATTAAAACAAAATGCTTATTTACAAAGCAACAGATAATACTTCTGTTGGAAAAAAGGCTTTGTACCTTTACAAAAAGGGGAGGAATCTGCATACACAGCCAGCTTTGGGAATGACATATTGCATTACAGCTGTTATAGCTTATTACACTGTCAATTCACCCAGTAGTTTTACTTTTGTTACATTACAACAAGACTGATGGAAAGATTAAACAAACGTAAAGCAAAATGGCTTTTTGGAATCGACAGACATGTTAATACAGTTCAGGCAGTGTGTAAAAAAAAAAAGAAAAAAAATTAAAGAGCATCATCTGTTATTCATAGGATCACAACATTCCTCATTCAGCAGGGATAGAAAAGAGGCTACACAGTTTTCAATTTAAATACAAATACATATTTGAGAAGACAGTGGCTATTTTAATGGGGAAAAAATCAAAGTAGAAAAATATTAAGCAGGTGAAATACAATACAGACACAGCTAAAGCCAGCAACTGAAGATTTTCCCATCTCTTAAATAAAATAAAACAAAACCATAAGCTTGAGTGAGTGGCTCATTATGATACCTACACAAATATTTGTACTGTCTCCTCGTCATAGTGAACACAGGGCAACTGGCATCACATAGAGTCCCTGACATTTAGTTATAAAAATAAATAGAATTTGAGAAAGAAATTGTGTGTGTTTTTTATAAAAAAGATTCAGTCCAGATATAGCTATGTAAATTACTGGCAAGCCCTGTTCAAACTACAATGTGACAATCAGGGCTTTTGTTTCAACTTGATTCCACTTAGCAAACTGTTACAAACTGAGTGTACTTTGATCGAGAGTAAATGTGTCCATCAGGCTTCTGCAACAGTGAACAGCAACATACATTTAGCAACCCCTCATCCGGTTTGTCAGATCTGTAATAAAACTAAACAAAAACACCTTTTCTTGCCCTGCATCTCATCCCATCCCTCTCATTCTCCTCCAGTGTGTCGCATCATCTTGACCTCTCTGTTTCCTCAGAGCCAGGGGTGCCAGGCAGGGTCCATACGACACAGGTTGTCAAGGCTGTTCGCTGCAGCCACCAGGGTGTTGACCTTACTCTCTCCTCCCTCGAACTGAGCCAGGTTGTGGAGGCGGGTCATGATGGCCGTGACAGCCTTCTGGACCAATGAGACCAGCTGCTGGGAGTCCATGTTCTCTGGTTGGCCGGCCGGGGACAGAGGCATGGATGTGTCCTCCTGTGTCTTCTTGTGCCAGGCGATGATCTCGTCGCGAAGGACTGCTTTCAGGATGCCATCCACCTATCACAGACGGAGAAGGATGTCCATGTGAGAATTAATTGTGTATTCATTTTTAACTATTTATTTCTTAAAATGTTTTTAGTTCTGCATTCTTGGTTTGTGCTGTACAGTCTATTGTTTTTTGTACACTGAAGTGTTTTTATGTTTTCTTTTAAAACAATGATTTTTCAACCTATATAGTTTTTTGTTGCCCTTGTGAAACACTTTGTAACATGGATTTTGGAAAGTACTCAAGAAATGTGATTATTATTACAAGCACGTACAATAAAACACTTCATATTTTTTCTGCAAACCAAGTTTTCTTTTTTGTACCAACTTGTCAGACTCATTAGTTGTTATCACAAAAATAAAATGTGAGGTTTTTTTTTGCACTTGCAACAACATTCGGATGGCAAAATAGGTCTGAGGAAGAAGTACTTCATTTTTACTTTATTTAATATATCTGCTTTTTTAAACTTGTATTTCTTTTTTAAAACTTTATTCTACTTGTGTACAATCAGTTTTGACAACAAGAAAATGAAAAAAACAAAAGAGGTCCATTTACTGTTTTTTTTGTTGTTTTTTTCCCCCAGAGCTTTCAATCACATTTCGTGCTCCTCTGCAGATGAAGATCAT
Organism: Lutjanus campechanus; assembly: GCA_027495735.1. Taxonomy (NCBI): domain Eukaryota; kingdom Metazoa; phylum Chordata; class Actinopteri; order Lutjaniformes; family Lutjanidae; genus Lutjanus; species Lutjanus campechanus. Next base: position 7,008 of record JAJHUR010107912.1, on the reverse strand, counting down.
CTTTAGTACCAAAGACCATTAAGAGATCACATTAGAGAATTTAGCATCAGGATTGTGGCATCATTTAAAAAAATGGATCCATTTTAGTTCACGTGCTTAACATAAAACTACATTTCAACCATTGATGAATACTCAAAATTCCCAGTGGATTAAAAAAAAAACAGTCAGGGGCTCTATTTATTGTATTTATTAATTTTCTTACAGCAATAGCTTGCTCAACAGGAATGGCTAAATGTAGCACTTTACTACAAAAAGCACTTTATTTACTACTTTTATATGCACAAAGGTACAAGTGTATGATTCAACCTTTTCCAGTAGTCTAGAGTTAAAAAAGCAGACAAAAGGTGAAATAAATTGTAAAACTGAATTGCAATACTAGAATCGCACTCATATTTTAAAATACTTGCCAGACCTCTTTTCGTTACACTTTGTGTTGTCACAAATGATGCAAACACTCAAGTGGTGTATAGCATAACCATAACACAGCTGTAGCTAACATATCATAGTTGTTAATGAGATTCCTCGCTAATTTGATAACCACTGCATCTATCTGAACTTGTCGATTATGTGTCAAAGGAATGCTGTTTATATGAACACAATCACACGATTATCTGGGTCGAGCTCCTCAGCCAAGTGTTGAAAGTGACTGTCATGGGAGTGAGAGCGATGAAACACGATCAAACCTTTACAGTTTATATAAATCCACTGCCAATCTCAAACGTACACATAAAACAAAGCTGTTAAGTCCAATTAAGGGTGTGTCAATCATCCTCAGGAAAATCTCTCTGTGTTGTTAGGAGCCTATTACGGTGACACAGAACTGAAATACATAACCATCAAGACCATGACGGGGCCACAACACTAGCAATCATCACTTAAGTAGGTACCCACTGTTCCCTACCCTCACCTAAAGTGTTTATATGGTTTCAGGCTTGAATATATCTGAGTGGATGATTGTTACGTGTTTGTTGTGTTTTGCCGTTTTCCTTGGAAACGTCCATTTTCTTCGGCCACAAGAAGCGCTGGCCTCCGGCTCTCGGCTTTAACTAGTTCACATACTGGAGTGTTTTGTTTATTTGCATCTTCAGCGCTCCTGCTCCCTCCACATCAGTCAGAATTTAAGTATGAGGCAGACCTATACATAGACACCACACGCCTGTCATTACTGCCCTGCTACAAGACTTTACACAACCCTCTGACTGCTCCTGCTTTCATTGCATTGTTTTTATTTGGCTGTGCCTTGGTGGACTTCCTCTCTCTCTCTGGGTGTGTTTAAGCGCTAAACAATATCTGGAGAATTCAGCGGGAGCTTAAATTTGACAACAAACCACTGCCTCCTCATGACAGAATGAAATATATCCTCAGTGACACTGCCAGCTGACTTGAACCTCAAATCTTAAATATAATTCTCCAGGACTCATGCCATGTGGGTCTAGTTGAGCAAGGGTAATTTTTCATGTGTGCTTATTTTAACAATCAAATGCAATATGTTTTAACAAGGATGCAAAAATGTTTTCCATAAATTTGCAATAGTTAATTTTTCGCCCACTTGGGGGGAGCAGATACAAGGTGTAAAGGCAACACTGCCATATTATCACCTATAGTAGATAAGGCAAACTTGTTGTCAAAGATTCAAATATTTACACATCCAGCAGATACAGAGCCACATCAGCTTTCTTTTACACCCTGATTAACATGAGTCACTCTCCTTTTAGCTCGATTTTGGTCTCCTCCAACTCATGAAGGAAAAATCTGGATCTTAAGGTGCTGTATGAATTCACTCTGTACCCAAAAAGCATGTTCCTTTACATCTGGAGAATATGTGTATTTCTGTAGCACCACAATCCATTTATGGTATCTTGTGACACATTTTACCTCTGCAATTTCGATAATGGACTTGCATATTGAGATTAATAATCCTTGATTAATTATAAAAATGTAACCATTTTTAGAGCAGGCAAGTCACCTTAAAGTTTGGCTGTGCGAAGCATCGTGCCACAGCGATCATGGAGGCAGTCAGTGGGCCAGAGACGCCAATGGTGGTCAGGAACTCCGAGATGTTTGGCGTCAGACGGAATGGAACGGGGCGATTAGCGTCCAGGTCGCCTGTGGCATCATTGATATCGAAGCGGAAGTAGGAGACGTTCAGCTTCCCCGTGTCCTAAAAACAGAGAACAAAGAATGAAGGTCAAGATTAAAAAACAAGTCAGTAGTCAAGTGTTAAGTAGGCTTGCTGTATAAGAGTGTAAGAAAGAGGAAATTATAAATAAAGAATTGTTCAGAAGTACCTGCTCATAAACCACTAGCAAATAAAGAAAAATCATCTCTGAATATTCCTTTCTAGAGTGCTCTCCAGTCTTTACACCACATAAGCTCTGAAGAAAATAACTCTTCAGAGATGCTAGGGGAGTTACAAACCAAGCTCACACCAACAAAATGGCTGCAGTTATTGATCTGCGTGCCCCAGACACCGTAACACGTCAAACTATCAGCAGCAGAACATCTATAATCCTCAATTCACCCCCACTCCCCTCTCCCCCGCCGCTCCCCGCTGACTTAAATATATACAGCCAAGTTTTCATCCATAAGCCTGCATTTATGTGCGAGAGGGCCGCTACACGAGCAGCCATTCCGGGGAAGATAAGCTCCCTTATATGAAAAGGTGAGTGGCTCTGACAGCTTTATAGCAGAGCATTTCATTCCAGCTCGTTCTCCCTCTCCTCCTCTGTCTCGCCTCTTTCCCTCCCTCCCCCCCTTCTCCTTAATTCCCTCCCCCTCCCCCGTCTCTCCCTCTCTCCTACTGTCATTTGCTCCTCCAGGCCCCAGCGGAGGGCCTCAAGGCAGTGGGCTGAGACACCAGCAACCCCCAGGAGGCTCAGATAAGCCCGCAGACAGTTGGCTGTGGAGGCAGCGCTCAGAATGCTAAATCACCACAGTAGCGGCCAGCGATCGCTTCATTTCGGGGCTGGGGTGAATGGGATGACGCAACGTTAGTGTGTCACATGCAGCGACCTGGGGCTGTGAACTTGACTGTGAGAAATGACAGATACTGGCAGATTTTCAGAATAACTGTCAACGATATCAAATAAGGCTGAACAACTAATCAAAATTTTATTGAAATCGAAATATAATCAAAAAATGCCATTTTAGATTAAATATTTTTATGCTACAGAGATGCCCTGGCCTCCACATCATATTCTACAGACTTAAGAAAACATCTTTGTCACAGATCCCAGCAAAAATGACACCACAATCATTTTAAATTTTTCAATTAAAATGAGAAAAATGATGGAAAAATTATCAGTCCATCTAATATCACTAACATAAGTTGAAATATAAGTCAAGATAAATTGTTCAGCCTTATTATCAAAAGAGATGAGAGAGATTGTTACAAAAGGAACAGATCCAGCGATGATGTGCTGCCTTATGAAGACAGGTGTTAAAAGAATTAAGTCTGAATTACGGCCTGATCAATGCCACAAAGCAGCGTCTTCTCTGTTGGTGCCTCGCAGCATCACTGAGCTCTATAAGCGCCAACTTGAAGGAACTTAAAGTCTCTATTTAGGCAGGGTGGGGCACGATGCTACGCCTGTGATGTCCTGTCCTTGCACTCTCTCTCTCTCTCTCTCTCTCTCTGTTTTTGTGTGTGAGTGTGTTTGTGTGTGCGTACACTCTCCGTACCGTAATCCTCCTGTGTCTAATGGGATCTGCGGAGTGGAACAGGCAGAGAGGGGGCTTAATACCAGTGCTTAGCTGCCCAGAGGAACGCCTGTCAGCAAAGGCCGATTAGGATCAGAGGGGAGGGGTGGCCGACTGACACAATCATCTTTAATAATGACTTTGAGAAAGCTGTCTGCGGACCCCGAGCAGCAGACAGATGTGTGTATGGGCCGCGAGGCAGACGCACACACAAACACGGCCTCTTCAAATTGAAACGTTTTTGATAGCTGTAGAGCAGAGGGACTGAATATAACGTTCTGTCAAAACATCCTTCGCATTGACAGCAGCAGGCTGACTGATAGGCCGAGCGTGAATGTCATGGGGGAGAATGGTAATTCATATGGCCAGATACGCAGAGCGTAATGGTGATCTCTTAATGCATCTAGGAGAGTTTAAATCTATTGAATTAGCCCCCGTCACATGGATCCCACTCGCCCTTGACAGAACATTCAACATGCCTGTTGCTCGTGTGCGTTTACACTCGTCTCCTACCTGTGCGATCTGCAGCATCTCGGGGTTGAGCCTGTTGAGGTGGAGCATGAACTCGGCCAGACCTATGAGGGCCAGCTGGATGGTGAACATCTTGCGGAAAGTCCAGTAATCTGTGGCGTTGGGGAAGGTGTGGAGAGCCCACTCCTTCAGCATGCTACGAGGCACCATGTTCCCCTGCACCTCCTTCAGGATGTCCCGCAGGACCTGGTGGAAGACAAGAGGAAGGAGGAGAGGTTAGGTAGGCAGCAGTCGTCATAATAATATTGAACATTGCATTTATTTTCTCCACCTTTTTATTCAACACAATGATGCACCCTTACACACAACAGCCAAATAGATGAGTCAATATCCACAGTTAACCATAGTTGTTGGTGTTTTTTTCTTATTCCAGCTCGCATTCTGCTATTCTTGTAGCAGATAGGATATGAAATTTTTTTTACCCCCAGAGTTGTTGTCATGTTTTTAGAAAAATGTGCAATATGTTCATAATGCACAGCGAACAATAGCACACATTGCGGAGGCATTTAAAATATAAATTTGTTATTGAAGAATGTGAAACAGCTTCAAATGGCTCTTAATACACACAATCTTTTTTTTTGTGTTGAACATTAACAGTGTTTAACATTATCAATTAATATATTGTGCACAATTTTGTGTTTTTTTAATTTTTAATTTTTAGACTGGTCAGCTGGTGTGAATTAAAATTTCCATTTAATCAACAGGGAATTAGTCACCAGGAACATCCTTAGTGAACATCAGGAGTGCAAAGGCTCTGTATGTCATATAAACAGAGATCCATCATAGATAGGGCAGAGATATTTTTCTCCACCAAACAGAATTTCAAAGAATTAAATGTAATGCAGACACTGATGTCATCCACGGGGCTCATCGGCGTATTTTTTTTTTTTTTTTGATGGATAGTTAAAGTGATAATCCGTCACCAAGAACAGCCACCGTAATTTTACAGTTTGTCATACAGAAGCCAAACTGAATAAAACAGCTTACAATGAATTCAGCCAATCAGGTGCAGGAAGGATTCATGTTGATGTATTTTAATTAGGAACCAATCTATTATGTGCTGACTCGTTGATATAGTAGCTTACAAATTAAATTTGTCTGACCACCACAGACAAAGCCCCTAATGAGAAGTGTGAAAACCATGAATCTCCAAATTTGGTCATTTCTAATATTTGTAATGAACTGATTAAAGATTTGAGTGTTCCTTTTTAACAGGTTGACAAAATTCTCCTATATATTATGCTATGCCACATAAAAACAAATTGGATTGTCTGAAAAATGCACCGTGTCAAAGACACCAACAAAGCTATTTTTCTTTTGTGGAAATAAATGGTTTACACAGGACAGCAACAAAATGGACAAATGCTTCATGGGTGACCAAAAAAAAGGCAGCACAAAACTGCTGTTAAATTACAATTTAATCACCCAGGATGCATATGAAAGGAGGGCATGAAAGGAGGTCACAGCTGTATTATGCACTGTCTCTGTTATGTGTGCATGTGTTTACACAATCGTCTCCATACCTGGTGGCTGGCCTGTGTGCCTCTGGCCTGGACAGTAGCCAGACGATCGTAATATCTGGAAATGGGGTTGTCATGTTCGATGCCCTTCTTGGCGCAGCGTTGTTTGTAGATTTCCACCAGAGACAGAGATGAAGGGTTGTCCTCCACCAGCCGCATCTGAGGCGACACTGCCACCACTCGGGGCACTGGAGAGGTTGAGGGAGGAGAGCAGGAAGAGAGGATACAGGTGGGAAAAAAGAGGGGGAGGGGAGAGCAGCAGGAGGAAATAAGACAAAAAAGAGAAGAGGAGATAGCAGTAGTAGGGAAGGAAAAGGGAAAACAAGCACGTCAGTGATGCACAAGCTGTAAACATTTGGCTATACTTGCTAGCAAACAGTTCCGTTTTAACCACAGTATAGACCACAGATCTAAACCTACAACTAAAATACTCCAGGGCTGGTAAACAGCTGAAGGCGTGCCATCACTCAAGACCAAGCGGGGTCAAAGAAGGTAAAAGGCTGCGCATGGGTCGCCTAGCAAAAGCAGTCTAAACATTTACATACACTGGCACCCCAAATCAAATCAATACCAGCCATTCCAGTTGGGAGGAAATGAGTTGGAAGGGACTGCTGAATTCCCCGTCCATATTTCCCTTTAAACAAACCAATCAAGTGCATAAATGGAGAGTGGGCAAACATCTGGGTGGAGGCAAACCTCAAGGGGATGACAGGAGAGGAAATAGCGCTTGAAAGCAAATTGAAATTGTGTGTGTGGTGAGTGTGCGAGACAGACAGAGAAGACAAATAAAGGGAGAGGGTCACTGCCAATTGTTCTCAGTGTACAGTAGAACTGGACGTGACCATGTGATCAGATCTGTGATGAACGATATAAATAAGAGTGAAAAGTGTACAAAACAAGGCTTTTATATTTTCTTTATCAAAGAACATCACTTGGTATATATCCACTATTTTATCTTAGTCAATTGCTATTTAATCATTTGTTTCCTTTATTTGGGAAATTTCTCTATTCCTTTTTTAACTGTCATTTTTTATACTGTTCCAATCTCAAAATACAAGTACTTGTATCTCTATATAATCTGCTTTATATCTGTGATTTTACATGAATATAATTTAGTTATTTTTTCTTTCTTATAAATGGAAATGAGCACTGACGCAACAGTACACTGTATAATTTTCTTTGGCCCAATAAAACATATTTGAAACTAAAGACTCGGGGTGATAAAGAAAATGACACCTCATATAGATAAGAATATAAT
>JAJHUR010107911.1:0-56180 GCA_027495735.1 Lutjanus campechanus | reverse complement strand
AAAAAAAATCACGTGTTTCAGGCAAGACTACAATCCTATTGGCGCAAACACACATGTCAAACAAATTTTAAAAAATAAAGAAATATTGAAAATATTATGGATGTAAAAGTGTAAGGAAATTATCATCCGTGCAGTGTTCTATAAATTCATACAAAGGTGCAATCGGAGTGCAGACATGTAAACATCATAAAAAAGGTACAATTGGAATTAGGACATCTTAGGCAGTATTTTATTAATGAAAACTGTAAAGTGTTGTGGTGCACTTTGGTTTACAGTAAAGTTCTTTTGTAATGTCCCTGAATACCCTCTAAGACAGTCTTATGGGTTTAACAATGGGGAGTAATACACTCTAGTTTACAGTACAGTTCTGTTGTAAAGTGTCTCCAATTACCCTCTAGGAAAACCTCATAAAGGTTCTAAAGGGCATGGTGCTTCTAGTTTTTTGTCTAATTTAATATAAAGTACAGTTTGTTACATCTTACTAGTGTACTGTAAAATAAAGTTTGGCCATGTTTGCATGTGTACACGCGGTGCAAATTTAAATTTCTAATGTATTCAATCTCATATTTTATCTCTAGGTATGATGTTATTGACAGTGCATGTGTGAGTGTATACACGCCCGGGTGATTAGAAAGCTTCCAAGAGCTGGGTGTAATACATTGGCCACGTGACAGATATGGAACAGAGTCAGCATTATAGTCTGTCATTTAGACCCTGTCCTATTGATTTGTCCCACTAAAGTCTTGATTGAAATTACAGGCAAGACAGCTCCAGTAAAATACTCAATAGCCGAGCTCCCATCAATTACAGAGAATAGAGATTGTGGAGGGAAAAGGGTGCTTGTGAGAGGACTGATAATTTTGCAGCGGGAATTGACTGTAACTTGTCTGATGAAATGAGAGGCATTAGTCTGTAATGTTGTGTACATGATCATGTTCAATAAGGTGAAGGAGAGCCCCAAACCTTTAAGACATTTGATATACACAATGCTACGAAGCAATACTGTATTGCTTTGTGTGGAAACTGTATTTAGTCTTGTTTTCACACAGTTTAATTAATTTGATTTTATTTATGCTTGATGTCAATGCAGTTTTCCTACCTTGAAATAACAGTGAAGGGTATATATGAATATGCAATGCAATATACAATATGAAAAGAGTGAAGTAGAAACACTAAGATATACTGTACCTGCTGCTGCCTACTGTAACTGCTGCACATTCTGTATAAGTGTAAATATGCTAATAGTAGACATTCTATACAAAATAAACAGCTGGATATGAATATGGTGCACACACTATAGGTCAGATAGTATAAACAGTAGTATAAATATGAATACACTATAGGGCAGATGTACAGAATGGACAGTGGTATAAATATGTATTGGTGTGTGAGAGCATAAACAGAAGGACAAAATTTCCTCCTAGGCCTAAAGAAAAAAGCACTGAACAGGATCGGTATTGATATAAAAATCAGGTGCTCCTCGGGGCCAGTAGATAGATAAAATAAAATTAATAACTGTCCAGTTTATCAGTATGAAACTCCAAAGTATTGTTCTGCCAATGTGGAAAAAACCAAAGCACTTTGATAGTTAAAATAAAAACCTATTATTAAGTCATGGCTTAGCCTGGATTAGTTCCTGAACCTGCTGGTTCTGCAGTGCCTCGCAGAGGGGAGGAGGGCAAACTGTCTGTGACCAGGGTGAGAGGTGTTAGCTTTCACAGGTCCAAAACTGAGGAAATGTAATACCTGGAACTGAATCAGACCAGTCTGTTATTTGAAAACTGGGACCCAGACCCATGCAGAACCCAGAAATGTCAGACCTGAACCTGACTGGGACATACAGGTGATGGGACACGTTGGTAATTTTCAAATCGATGTTCATTTAGTTGTCAAAACAAAATTTTGTGTCTTACCTAGTGTAATGTTGGTAGATTTCTTCCTTGTGTCTGGCCATGACCCAGATAATCTATTGTCCTTGCAGAGAAATATGTTCAAACACAATTAGGTTTTTTGTTATTCCACACAGACAGCACTTCCATCATAATCAGCACTGTCTGATCATGGCCAGGTCTTCTAGGACCCACATGGATATTGCACATAATGTTAAAAAGACCCAGAACCCGTGGTATTTGAAAGGGACCAGACCCAGGCCTGATTGATGATACAACATATGGGTCTCGAGTCTGAGGGTTTGAGTGGACCTGTGAAGGCCTCTAGTGACCTCTGGACTTAATCTCCAAATTTGGAGATGCGTGTTTTCTTCTCAGCTACAGTACCATATTCTCTAAATCTGTCTGTGTACCTTAAGAATCATACATACTGCTGTATGAATGGTCAGGCAGTGACAAGAAGACAAGAAACAGACAAGAAGAGTGATTTGTTCTTGACTTAAAAAAATCACACTTAACGAGTTGACTTGACTTGGATGACAAAAGGTTTTTCAAAGACTGCAGAGGCAGGTTCAACATTTTAATGACAACGTTCATGTGTTGGTCCCAGCATGGCCTCCACTTTGTCCAGTGTCTTCAAACCTTTTTCTCTAAAAGAAATGAAAGAAAAGTACATCATGTACAGAACATAAGCAAAAACAATATGCTCGTCTGACCCTCAAATTCATGTGATTCAAGAAAACGCAGACAGGTCAGTAATTTTAGCTAATTTTAGCAGCAGCCTTCGGCTCATGCGGCTGTTCTTGATGTAAAGTCAGATGTGTTGGATATGGCTCGTTACCTTTGCTGAAATCGTGCATCCGTGTATGTTTTGATTTTACCATTCAGTACGTATCTTCATGGAAGGTTCCTCTCAAACAGGATGGTATTTGGTAGCTTGTGAGGCAGGTTGTGATGAAGGCCAGCATTAGTAGTCCGAGGATGGAGCAATTGGCACCTCCAAGGCACAAAGGTACAAAGGTTTGTTGTGCTTGGGCTCAGCTGGGAACTCCTCGAAAACACAACTGGCTTTTGGGCTCATGGTGATCATGTCCATGTCTTTGCACTGATTCCAACTAGATTGTCAGAGTGTAGGTTTATAAGTTCTCGAAGATAAGCATCACTTAAATAAATGACTCTTTTTCACTCAGCCCTGAAACCTTACAATCATTACTACACATAATTATTTTGCCCTGACTCCAAACATATTGAATAACTACAACCTGGTGACATTTTTTAGCCAGCTTGTGGCATTGCTCTGTAGATGGCCATGTCGGTCTGTCGGTCAGTCAGTCCAGTACAGACTGAAATATTTGAAGTTTTAGATGGATTTCTGCGGGGTTTTGTATAGATATTCAGGTTCCCCAGAAGGTGAATCCTACTGGATCCGCTAGTGCCAACAACAAGTCACTTCCTGTTACAGTATTATGATGGATTTACACAAAATTTGGTACAGACATTGATGGTTCAGTGTATACTAATGACTTTCATAACCCCCTATCCTTTAGCACCACTTCGGGTGTACATCTGAGGTATTGTGTAAAACATCTCAATGACTGTTAGCATGACTGCCAAGACATTTGGTACAGTCATTTATTCCTCCAGTCCAATCCAGTCTACTCCAATCTGCCATTATGCGATCAAAATTTGGTTTATTTATTTACTGTTGGGTTTTTTGTTGTTCTGATGTTACACAATTCCAATACAAATGGAGCTAGAAACAGGCATACAGCTAAAAACAACAAAGAAATATATATATGTACACACACATAATGAAAGCAAGGACAACAAAGCTGAAGAAAAGATAAATGTATAACTTTTCCCCCCTATACAATAGGGTAAAAAATAGGTGTTTCTAATTCATATAAAATGAATATGGCACCTATAACATCAGTATCTCAGCATTGACAATTTGAGGCTGTTAGTATCAGCATTTCAAAACACTGCTGTCTAAACAGAGCCTCACAGAGCTGCTATCATGGCTGCAGACTTGTGTGATAGTAGTCATCAGTTTTCATTTTGAATGTCATTATGGTTCCTTCATCCTCATAATTTACTAAACAGGATGTGCTGAAAATGAAACAGATAAAAATGGAAACCGATAATTTAAGCAGTAATTTTGGAAATAGTCATCACAAGTATGAGTCATGGAGATTTGAGACTTGAACTACGAATACCTCTGGTGGGCAGAAATCATCTGTGATGGAATGGCAATCATTTATTTCAACTGTTAGAGAAAAAATAGGTCTTAAAATGGTGTCAGTTCCGCCAACGCAGGGGAAAAGTTAAACTTAGTCCTGTGGTACATGTTGTCCCTTTGTCTCTGTGCCTGCACTCCTGCGCCCATCATTTCTCTTGCATTTCTCAATCTTGTCACTCTCTCTCCTTTTCGTTTTGCCTCACGTCTCTTCATTTCTACATCCATACCCACCATTTCCATCTCTCATTTTTCCAGATTTTGCTTACTCACCTTCCACCTGTCAACCGAGCAAATTCCTCTGCAACTGCCAAAATTGTGTCAGAAAAACACTTTACTTATTTATATATTTTTGTACAGCTTTTCCGAGTTTAAATGGCAGCTGTGCCAGACTCATCAAAACTGAACTTCAAGATTTACATTTTAGGTGTTTAACTGATGCTCTTATTCTCAAATATTTGAAATCAGCAGGCAAGAAAGAGACGGGTGACTTTGACGGGATGCAGATTTCATGGAAACGGACAATTGGGAATTGTTTTCTTGTACAAAGTGAAAAAAATGTGTTCACACTTAAAAATCAATATGCTCACACTATCTCAAGAGCTCAGAAAGATAGGACATAAGATTAGAAAAAAGTCAAAACTGGCAAAAGACCATTGCATCAAAGTGTTTGACGGAAATAAAATTTTAATTTCAAGGTGGATTTAGCAGTGATGAGATGAGAGATGATGTACCCTTGACTTGCATAAAAAAAAATCATGGATTTAAAAAATACTACTTTATTATATTTATTCTAATACATAAAATAAACCCCTCTGGGAACGTTTTTCAAATGCAATGTATCAGGACATATGTTGTCCATTATTCATACAAATGCATTCAATGTGATCTTAAACTGATTAATACACAATGTTACATAAATATTTGGATGCCATATTGCCACAGACTTATTCATCTTATCTGTGTCTGCTAACACAATCCATTTCGGCCTTGTTCCAATTGCTTTTGGCATGGGGCACCACAGAAAACCAGATTATCAAGTTCACAACACACTCTGCCTGATACAATATGCAGTGAAAATCAAGTCCATCTCCAGACTGGAAATTCAGTGCCATTGCTTTGCTTCTTGCAGTTTGTGGGTCACTTGATGGAGTGATGTAAATATTCTGTGACACCCTGTTAACAACAAAAAGTGGACATACAAAAGTTGGCATCACATGTACGAATAAAATAAAACATGAGAGACAGAGTCCCAGAAATGAGTGAGTGTGTGTGTGTGTGTGTGTGTGTGTGTGTGTGTGTTTGGTTTGTAGTGACATGGATTGCTCTCTGTTTGCATGGAATCAATAGACTGTTTGTACTCTGACTGTCCAAATAATGTGAATTTCACTTCTTCTTTCTTTCATTTACAATCTACAGTGTGCCTCCTGAATATTTCTGTTTTCATGACATTGTTGATTGACTATCCCATTTCCATTCAATTAAGCTTAAAGGTACAGTAAGTGATTATGGAGAGAGATAGTTGATTGTTGAGTCTCACTACCAGGTCGTCAAATTTTACATTTTGGGAATAAGACTCAATAATCAACTTACTGACCTGTGACTGGCCACAACATTTTGCCATCGCGTTTTTTTAAAGCCTGAAAATAGAGCCAAGAGGAGGAGCAGAAGTCCTGTTTTCTCTCTGAAGACTTGAATTACTTTATGCTTAAAGATTATTATGGAACTTTTGCCCAATGATGCCAAAGATAAACTACCTATGCCAGCTTTAGAGGTATAATCCTTAAAAATCTTATGAAAACAAAATGTTTTTTTTTTTCTTCTATTCTGCACTAGCCATTCGGTGTATTTTACATTGTAGGTTTCACTATTAGTGGCAGGGTCTGCCATTTCTGCATTAAATTAACATGACTTTACCAGGAAATAACATATACATGTAATGCAGTGTAATTTTATCATGTTATCTGCCTCACATTCACTATTCAGTCCCTTTACACCATATCAGATCAATGGTATTACTGTATTAAAGCAAACAGATTATTCTGCCACTGGTTGTATTTCTGTGGTAGTACGAGTAGTAGGAGTGTTTTCTGCCCCCAGTACTCTTGAACCTGTGGTATCAAACTGCACCTGCTGTTTCCTCAATAACCAGGGATGTTGTAAAATCAACCAGAACCGAAATCTAAAGGATTACAATTTAAAGTGGAGCACTTTAAAAAAAAAAAGTAACATCTACTGTACATTAGTATCCATGCATGTCTTAATTGCTATACCCACAGTCACATGTGCATTTACATTAGAGACATTTTACATGTATGCCATTTCCGTTTAGTTATTACCCATTTCTTTTGCACATTCACTTTAATTGTGACCTAAGGTTGCAGTGTTCTCATGGTCAAATAAAGAGAGGCGCCATTGTGAGCGGCTCTCATTGACTTCCATCCTGCAGAACAAAGGGTTAAGTGTAGTACTGTAGTGTAGTAGGTTGGCAGGAAAGTGAGAGATGTGTGATGGGTGCTATAAGTGCACAAGCTGCCAGATGGTGCTCACAGAAGCGTGATCATTTGACATTTTTTCACCAAAGGGCTCCGGGGGGAATGGAGGGAGCGGGGAGAGAGGTAGAGGAATGAGTGACGAAGGAATGGGTGCACAGAGACCCTGCTGTACCGTTGCTTAATTTCTTTTTTAAATTTATTTTCCCATTCTTCTTAACCAATCTTACATTGCCTCTCTAGCCACCAAGCTAGTGCAGTCTTTTGTTTTGTTTAGTCGGGATGACATCTGATGCACTCATGTTCGAAATCGTCATCCATCCTGTCTGATATTTGGCCTCCTGTCTCATGTCTGAATCAAAGCTAATTGGCTTGGCTGGCATCGTTTACATGTTGTTCTCAAGCTGTGCCAACAGGGCAAGTAAATCTCATCTGGTACACAATCGGTAAACACTTTGAAGCTAAAGCCATGACTGCATGTTCTGCATGCATGTGTTTATGCAAGCGTGTGCACATTTGCTATGAGCGTGCCTTTGCACATGTGGGTAAGCACCTGAGAGGGATTTTTGCGTCGGTGCAGCCACAGAGCTGCTTTATTGACGCGCTCATTTGAGCTATGTGACTAGAGGCGCACCTGCTCAGGAGACTCATCACTCTGAACAATAATGCTGGCAGCCATGTTTACCCTTGGGCGACGCATTGCCTACTTGGGTGGCAATTCCCATTTAGATATCAAGTGTTCTCAGGTGAAAAATACAGCAATGTGTGGAAATAAACCACTACCTAAATGTGGTATTTACTTATTGAACAGAGCACAAAATTGTTTTGCTGTTTTAAAATTATATTTTCAGATTTCCATCTCAGTGTATCACCTACAGTAGATGGTGTTCAGCATAACCCCAGCTGGTGGAAGCAGAGAGGAGTACCAGCATGGAAGTTAAGCAATGTACCCTCTGGCAGACGATACAGGGTACCCCAATGTATCCTTAACTCTTTCAAAACGTCATTTATACCTCCCTCAATTAGGATTTTAAATGATGTAGCTTGAGACTGCAAGGGTTGTGCAATGGTTGGTGTGTTCTTATTATGTGTTGTGTAATGCAATATAGATGATATGTGCACTATTGTGATTTTCTCTGGTGTGTGTTTTTGCTAGTGTGTTTGTTTTTGTTTGGCTTTTTCATATACTACTACTACGACTACTACTACTACTACTACTACTACTACTACTACTTTCACTACTAATAATCATAATAATAAAATATGTGCAGGATCTGAGTTAAAGACAATTTTCCCTATGGGTACAATAAAGTATATTGCATCGTCTCATCTCGTCTTGTATTGAATCATGTTGTGAACAGGGTCAGCGAAGAAAGGTTCACCTGAAAAAAGATGAGTTTAAGTAAACGCCATATTTAGGATATTTTCACTTTTTTTACCCCGCCTTCAGACAGCCTTTTCTAACAAGAAACGAGTTGCAAGTTGCTGCTTGTCTTGGTCTAATAGTTTGTGTTATTGTGTGACTTTGGGGAATCTGAACTATGCTTTTAAGACACAGATGACACAAACACACTTCAAATTCAAGGCAGCGGTAGACCAACAGCTCCCATGTTTTGCGAGGTAAATTTACTGATTTTGTCCGTGGAGTTTAATTGGTTTGGAAAGAATAATATTCGACTTGTGTAACAGTGGTTTCATTTGGAAAACGCTGTCTGATGGCAAAGTGGGAAAAATATTCAAAATTTAGTGTACGCTTTAAGTGATATTTCTTCTTAGTGTCTGTTTAGCTAATACATTGACTGTAGATAAGTACCTCACATAATCCCACTTCAAATAATCCAAACTATCCCTTTAAATCATGCTTGTTATATATGGAAGCAAATTAAGTTTTCTTAAGCATTCCAAGAAGTGTGTTTATTTCCCATCATGCGGTACAAAGAAAACTATAATAGATGCACATTATTACCTAACAAAAGAATATATTCTGAATTGAACTGGAAAATGCAAATGAATTGACCTATACACTGTAATAAGCAATGCGCGCTGTAATCACAGATCTGGGGCAGCATTACACAGTGGGATACGACGCAGTCTTTCTGTGTTGCCCCCCCAAGGTAGTCACATCCTCCACCCAGACTCGATGGCACTCTTTGTTGGCTCCCCTTAATTCTTCAGAGGAAGGGAGAAAAAGAGCAGTGATGAACAGAATCTTGAGTGTACTGCAAAAAAAAGGAGTGCATTTCTTGCTCACGGCTCCACTCACATCCTCTCATCCAATTATCATTAATGTATGCCTTATGGTTAATCAGCTACAAAGCTCTCCCTATACCCTCCTTTAGCTATTTCATTCATTTCTCACCCCTTTTTTTCTCCTCTGCATGGCCTCAAGTAGAAGGAAGAGGTCAGGGTCTAGAAAAGCAATTCTCTTCAGGCTATAATTAGTGCCATGTAATAAGCAGCAACAAAGGCCAGGAAAATAACTTGACAACAACCATGGGAGAGATGGTGATGATGGTCAAACACAAATTACCAGTTATTAAAAACAACACGCAATAATGCCGTCATTACTGCGAAAACATTTTCCACACTTCCATCTGCTAAAAAACTGGAACAATGAGAGGATATATCCTTTGAAAAGTGATTATAAATTGACTTGAGGGAGAGTGGCAAAAATGGGAAGGAGGGACGGTGTAGCACACCCTTGTGTTCTATAATTCTTTTCCGAGGAGATTGCAGACGCTCGCAAGTAATTCCACTTGACGGAACAAGGGGCCCTTTTTGGAAGCAATTGGGAAGAGAACCAAAGTCTTATTCAGGGAAGTTAATCCCCGTTAATGGGTTTGTTTAAATTCAATAAAAAAGGAGAATATGCACAGAATGAATTATGAAAAACGATTAATGAATGCTCCAGCAAGTAATCATTTTCCGGATAAATATGCACATACATATTCATTTTCTCCCCAGCACCCTGCACCCCCGCTCCCCCCAACCCCAACCCATCCCCTTTTCACCATAGAATCTGCCTTATTTTTAGCAGATCCTTGCAGCAACTGAGCCACTACAGTGGAAAGTCACTGACTTTCAAGTACAACTAGATGAAAAGCAACCTTCTCCCCCTTCTTTTTTTGTTATAAAAGAGGCTCAATGTACCCTGGGAGGCGATATCAATGTGTTTGATCGCTCGCCGAGTAGGTTTGTGGGGGGGTTGCAAGCCCACATGCAGGCTTCTTGTCATAACCGAGGCCCCCTGATAGCACTGATGACCAGAGTGAGAAGACACTGTGGCAGGAGTGACAGGTGTGGGGACAGGGGGACACCGTCTGCCATACCAGGTGACACCTCCAAGTCTGGCAAAGCAAGCCCCGAGGCTCAGAGGGAGAGATGCCTTTGCCTAAAAGAGAGCCTAAACGGGGAGTGGGCTCTTGCTAGACATCCTCGAGTTGTTTAGGGTGAGAATTTTGAAAGGCTTAGCAGATGCTGTTACCCACAGGGGTTTGGTGTCAGCCTCTCCCCCCAGAAGACTAATAACTATATAAATATATCTCAAACGGGAACCTCCAGGGCTGAAAAAAGAAGCCATGAAAGTGCCAAAAACTGCAGTTCCTCAAATGGCCACTTGAGGCTGGCTCCAAAAGCAAGTCATGCACTCTCATATTTAAATGCCCAAATTTACAGCAGAGATAAACATGTTTGCATGCTGGTACAAGCAAGAGTTTGGGTCTCTATAACTAATTTCCCACTTCATGACCACTGTTGGTATATACTCAGCCATTTAAATGATTCAAATCCCCAAAAAGTTTGAAAGTTGTGTAAAATGTAAATAAAAACAAAATAGAATGCAAAGTTTAGAACATACTTTTTGACTTGTATTTCATTGAATACAGTGCAAAGACAAGATATTCAATGTTCAAACCGATAAACTTTATTATTTTATTTAAAATATACTCAATCTGAATTTGAATTTGCCTACAACATGTTTCAAAAAAGGTGGGACAGGGGCAACAAAAGGTTGGAAATGATTCAGAAAATCCAGGGATATCTCTGCATGTATGGGGCAGTTGAACGCCTGTGACACTACATAGGCTCAGGAACACTGTTGTTGAACACAGTTTGTCGCTGCATCTACAAATGCAATGTGACTCTACCATGCCAAGTGAAAGTCAAATATCAACAACATCCAGAAATGCTGTCAATTTGTCTCGGGCCTGCATGTGTTACAACAGCATGGCTTAGTAGTAAAAGATGTCGGATAAGACTGGCCCGTCTGCAGTCCAGACCTGTCTCTACGGTTGAAAATGTGTGATGCATTATGAAGCACAAAATACAACAACAAAGACTGGTGAACACTTGAAGTCATATATCAAGCAAGAATGGGAAACACTTATTGAGTGTTGTTAAAAGAAAAGGTGATGGAATAGAACGCATTGCTAGTGTTGAATTTAGAATGAGTGTAAATATATAGTATATACAAACATTTGCAAATATTGCAAATGTTTGTATATACTATACTATACTATGATTTTTGCACAGTGTCTCGAATCTTCTGGAATTGTGGTTTGTTTTAAGGCTTAAAGTTGTGCATAATTAAGGGCGTGTCCACTTTGAGCGACAGATGGGTGCCATCACAGATGCTTAGCCTGGAGAGCAATGGCCAGAGCCACCAGAATGTGACCTTTAAAACAACTCTTCAATAACCTGTGGGTTACATCACGGGTGCCCCATCCACTATGCATTATGCTGCCTAGGATATCTAGGAAATCCTAAGGGAGTTTTTCCTCACCATAGTTGCCTCAGTGCTTGCTCTTGGTGGGAACTGTGTTGGGTTTATAAAGATTATTATTATAAAGTCCTGCTTTATATGAAAAGATCCCAGAGATAGCTCCATTATGATTTGCCACAATACAAATACAATTTATACTTGACTTATTAATCAGTGCCTAATGCTCAAATTGGTTGTCAGTTGTGAAATGTCTGTAACTGCAACAAGAGTTACTCTAAAATGTCTAATTGCTTTCCCAGAATGTGTTTATTCTTGATGTAAAATTCAGGCTTCGTGGTAATTGGTATGCAATACATAGCTTGTAGAAAAATAGTCTACCGCCCACACAGGATTTCACCATTTCATTAGACTGTCTTCAGTTAGAAGCAGTTTTTTTTTTCAGGTAAATGTTTGCAGTGCAGTGTTTGTCCAATTCAGCATGGTATCTTCAATGTTTACACTATATAAGGCTCAGGCTTGGCAACTAAAGGTCACTGAGAGGGGTGGCAAGTGGGGAGTCATCACAGCATCTGCCTGAACAGCGGTCACTAATAAAAACACCCACATGGACACAAACATAACACAACGCAAAGCCACACAAAACGCACTTAGGTATAAACAGACACACTCGTGAGAGCACACAGGCACACACAACAGCAGCAGCAACCAAGAGACATTTACAAATTGGCTTCTTGGCTTGAACATTGCTTCCGTTCATAATTATTTCTCCCTGTCATTGGGGCCTCTGCACACTGCCGGTCCCCTGCTAATGCTGTAAGCATGCCAAGCAACTCCAGAGCTGTCTCTGTGTTCAGGCAGCCAAGGAAATCTCTCTCTGCAGCTAAAAGCCAATTATTTCCTCGTAGATCGGCAGGACTATTTGCCCCAATAATTATTCCTATATAACCTCTTTACAGGAGGAAATTGAAATAACATGGTAGCATTAATGAAAGAGGGTAATTTCGCCATGTGCATTTGTTGTGCCTCCTCATTTTGTGCGGCCAAGTGGGCCAGCTCGTTGGCATTCCAACAGAAACACCTGCAGTGGTGCTGTGAGGAAATTAAGAGGTAGAACCTTTGGTGTGTCCATCCTCCGCAGGGGGCTGGGATAACATCAGATGGCCTGGCTTGATTGTGTGACTGAAATTACACGAGTGAACATGAGCAGTTGGATGTGGGGTTGAGGATGTCTGGCCATGTGTTTAAGTAGATTTATGTTCTGGCTGTGTAAGTAGAGTACAAATTTGTATGAGATCCACACACTAGTAAAATTCACTAATGGGATGGTCCACCCTGCTGCATGGTGACCCACACCCAGATGGATGGAAATCAAAGAGTGATGAGAGGGACAGGATAAGAGGCTTCAAGCCTGGGGTGAGCATGAAACAAAGAATTTTTTTATGACATTTCATGTTGGAACCCCACGTTGGAAGGCAAAAGCATTTAGAGCTGTTATGAACTGTCACACTCAAAGGTTGAAAAGGGTTGAAAGGTCTCCCATAAATGAGATGGGCAAGATGCCAAAATGCTTTAAATATGGGATAATGGGCTACTTTTTTTTAACCTCTGCATTACCCACCCATTTGCTGAGTAAAGTATGTGTGCCTCAGTGGCAGACTCAGGCTGTCTGGGGGTCAGGGGCAAAAGACAAAAAGAGGGCACCTGCGTGGCAAAAAAAAACCTTATGAATTTAAGGTGAACAAGTTCCAATTCCTGGTTCAGATTAAAACTGTTTTATTGTACAACAACTACTACAACTCAGTCATAAATCACACAGGGAACTATTTTAATTATTTAAAGGCATGTAAAGGCCAAATCATTTTCTGGTATGTAGGGCAGCCTGCATGGCACTTCATCACATTTTCTAGAAGGGCACCTCAGATGGAACTTTACCACGTATTGTCCAGTGCAAGGGCATCTCAAAGCAAACTTTATCACATTTTATTGACCATATACAGGTATGCAAGAGAGCACTTTTGTTGTTTGTTTGTTTTGTTGTTGTTTTATAGAACACTGTTTTAGAGCACAGTGGGTTCTTAACTATTATCATACATTAGTGTTTCATTTCTTGAGGCCAGCTGTATTTCACAGTTTTTGAATGCTTGTCTCTTATGTTGAACCACTTTAGTGGGCTGAAGTTGCTGAGAGATGTTTTCTGGCTCTCATTCCGGGCGTCTTGCCACAATACGTAATTATATTTTATTCTGTTGACCCCCAGGAATTATCTCCTTGGGGACCCCCAACTCCCAGGTTGAGAACCATTGCTGTACACTTTTTTTTTTTTACTAATACAGAGTCTGCATCATCTGTGCTATAAGTCAAGGTAATAATACAATAGACTAAGTCAGTAGTTGTGTGGCAAGCCCCCCTAGTGGAGTGTATGCTACTGCAGCAGGACATGGATAAACAGGGGAAAAATATGGAGTGAAATTAAGTTGAGAGTTTGCTGCTGCTTATTTCACTAAAAGTCAGCTGGAATCCTTTTGCTTCCACTATTATTGTTAATGATTTATATAAAAAAAAAATCTGGAGTGAGGGGAGTGAACTGGTTTTTACCTTCTGAACCAGAGAAAGTTTGAGAACCACTGGATTGGAAGTTAAGGTTGATCTGGAGATGTGATTTGATGTGATTTCCACCTTTCTAATGCTCCATTTCCTCCATCAGTATTGTCAAAAAAAACGCAGTGGGATGCACAGATTCCTTTGACTCTGTCATCAAGGAGGAACGTTTGTATGTTTTGACTGTAATTCCCGCAACTCCTAAATGCAACACATACTGTCAAGGAATGTCACATCAAGTGTGTCAATTGATGCCAGTCAAATTACTGTAGTTGGGATGGGCGAGTACCAGTTGTTTTCGCAAATGAAACACATTTTTCAGGTTTGGTTTGAGAAGGCACTGACAAATGTTATCCTGCCAATTGGGGCGTCAGAAGAGAAAAGGTGCTGTCACAAACAATATTTTCTTATTTAATTTTGGGGACTTGTTGTAAAATTGCTGCCTTTCTGTATAGGTAATACACGGGAAACAGCACAATAGCTAACCCTCAACTTGCAATGACAATGACACTTCAAGACACTGCCGGTGTTTGGGCCTCTGGGTGTTTTTGACATCCTAGTATGTGTAGACCTTAACCCTTACAAACACATTCCACATTAAAAAGGAGTAAAAATGTCACCTGGATCATATCATGAAATTTTATCATAAGTTGTCATCATGCATGATGGCTTCTCCATGATACACATTGCAGCAGCAGAGAATGCAGCAGCAAGATCTACAGAGACGGAAGCACTTCATGTTTTACTTCCAAAACAAAACGAAGCCACGTAAACATATTAACAACAGGAATAAGCTAAACAGGATGTGCGCATTAAGCATATTGATAGCGAATACCTTAAAGAAAAACCGTATCCACAAAGAGGAAGAAATGAAATAATTATTATATGCTCACCATACTGTGCAAAATGGCTTTCCACTTTGCAGCATTTTTTTTTTTCAGTTTAAGTACTGTAGGGGCTGCACACAGAGGCTGCTTCTTTTGTCCTTAAATGGCCTGCGCATATTCCAGACAATAGCTAACCCCGAGAAACACAAAAGGTTAGGGATGAACAGGGGAGATAGAAAGGAACATTATCTGTGGCTCAAAATCCCTTTAGTTCTCAAGTGGAAGATGGAAATAGACCAAGATTAGTATGCCAAGTTTTATCAGCCTGAGATTTATTATATGTTCTAGGAAGTACAAAGAGAAATAAAAGACAAATGCTTTTTTTAAAGTTCAGGCCATCTATAATCTATGAGCGCCCGAGACTATTTCAATTTAATTTGGAACTTTAGAACAATGTCACAGACCTTAAAGGTATATTCATACTGTATGTCAGGGGGATGGGAAAGAAGCTGTGTGTGTGTGTGTGTGTGAATATTGGGGTGGAGAAAGAAGAGTAGATATGATGTTAGAGAGAAGATGCTACACACTAATAGCAGCAGAATAAACCCGTACTTTGAACAGTCTACCAGTGTTTGTGTTGTTATGTGTGTATAAAACAGAAAAAAAGTCTTTTGATGTTAAAATATTGGCCTCAGGCTTACTTTTTTTTGTTAGCTGTCTCAGGTAGAAATTTCAGGCCTGTGCAATACTCTAAAGCAAATATATTATTTACTGAGATGATGAAATTAGACGGCACTGGCATTGTCAACAAGATAAGTTGAATCTGACAAAAAGGTGGACTGAGTATAAAGCATCTTGAACCACAGTTTGACCACACTCTTACCACAAAATAGATATGAAATTCTGGTCATCAGCTCCCTTTCTATCATATTCATATACTGTAAAAATATAGGTTTTAATCTGAAAAGGTTACCGTCTAGGCCGCTTTAATATTTTAAGTTGACAGAATTTGAAAAAACAAGTTGAGGTAATTTATAATGATTGAAAAAAATAAACTTTTCTTGTCGAATTTAGTTTTGTACTTGAGAAAACATGTTCAGTAAGCTTAAGATATTAAGTTGAACCAACAGCTCTTCAGTTCACATCTTAAAGTCTATTAAAGACACACAGAAAGTTTCCGTCATATATGTTTCCTTCAAAAAGGCAGGTCTCGGGAGAGAACTCAGGAGAACTCTCAAACAATGCAGTCTGCTAATATGCTGATCATTTTTCTTTAGAAACTTAGTTGCATGAGTTGATTGAACTCCATACAGTACATTCATCATTTTAAGTAAAACATTCTGAAGTGTTTTAATTTTAAGTTTAATTAATTTGAATGAATAAAACTTCTTCACATCTTTACATGAAGCTAATGAGGAAAGAGTTGATTCACTTAATTCCTGTATGGTTTCTGTTTTTTAACAGCTGTTTCATTTGTTTTTACAACAAAATTTGTGTGTATATGTTTTTTGTTGTTGTTGTTGTTTTTTGTTTTTTAACATGAATAAATCTTCTAAATATAGGCTATGAACCCTTTTCCCATTGCCAGTAGACAAGTTTGCCTTTTTAAAAAAAAATACTTTGATGTGCACTTATTTTTTTCTTTCATGTTCGCGTTCTGCTAAAAGTAGTCCTGTTACGTTACTGCTCATGAAAACCCAACATATCCTGATTTTGCTGCTTCATAATAAAACCTTTTAGTTAACAAAATAAAGAAAACTTGTATTGTGAAGCCTTTAAAGCAAGTAAAATGTTTATAGTCACCTGACTAAATATGAGCGCTTCATCACTAAATACGCACCTTCAAGCAGGTACAAAGTCCACTGTGCTGTGCAAATGCACTGAGTCAAGCATCACATGTATGAAAAAGGAGCAAAGTTACTGATGGAGGCACCAAGCCTTAACTGCCTCCTAAAATGGGGTAAACATTATCGCGTCCACCTGGGTCTCCATCACTGCTGATCAGAGCTGGAGCCGATAAAAACCCATGGCTACTCCAGAGTCATTTGGGGGACTGAATGCAAATTGTACTGTTTTCCCACTGAGGACAAAAGCCAGATTTTAGTAAGAATTTTGGCCAGAGTAAAAGGGGCTTTAGTCCGGAGCAGTCTCAGTGTCCTAGTTACATAATGGTTGAAAAAATGTAATTGTTTCAACGCTGGCTGAACAAAAATAAGATAACTTTTTTCATCAAGTATTCAAGTGTAACAATCCAGTCTTTAATCACATGGATGACCAGTATGAATTAATTTGACCCCGAGAGCAATATCCCCACAACTCCAGCAATGAAGACAAATGATAATTCTTACCCCCTCTGTACATTTGTGGACTAGTTTGGTAATTACTCTCACAACAGCACGGCAGCAACAGCGTGGGTGCATTTAGCCCAGCATTTCAATTAAGTATTGGCAAAGTCTAATTTGTCATTTACCAATTAGGATAAAGGCTGATTTGGCTCACTATTTCACAGCTAAATGGGAACTGAATTAAGATGCAAATCATGATCCCTGTTTTCATTTACTTTGTTGTTGTTTTTATTTTACCCTTTCCAGATGAAGGGAGAGGAAAATTGAGGAGCTATACACTGCTTTTGTACACCTTGAGTTTTTTCTTTGTGCTTTGTGAACACAATGGTTTTCTGCTAACTTCAATCTCAAACCTTGGTTTGTGCGTTGGCAGCCATCTTAATAAAACATTGGACATCAGTGAGCTTCGCCTAAGGCGAGCAACTGGGTTGTGGGCTGATCAAGAGGTTAGACGTAGAACATAAGCCATCACACTGGTCAGCCGAGCAGATACCCTGTACCAAGAGCTGTATTTGGTGTCGGGCAGAGACCTTTCAAGTAAGATATTTACTGAAAGTACATTTTCTTACACTATTTAACTATTTGACTATTACAAAATCTCAATAATTAGTGTAGATTATTGCATTTTTTATTTTATTTTTCTAACTGATTCAGTAGCTGTTTCAATTCCCTTTCACTATTCACAGGCATCCAGCACCACCAATATTTGCATTAACATCAATGCATCTCACCCGATGAAGACGTAACATCGTAGCTGGGCTTAATAAAGACTTTTGGGAGCATCAACTCAGTGTGTGACCGCCGTTTTCAACAGTCATTTGTGCCCCATCATAAATTGTCAGACACCTACATCAGCAAATACATAGTCATAAACTGTGGGAAGTCTAACAGATTACCACTAAAAGTCATCATCAGCATCATAAATATAAAACAAGTTTAGATGAGGGGAGAGGGGGCGAGAAAGAGGTGCGTGAGGAGCTAAATGTTAATAGACACTGTAAGGAAAGTTCTCCTGTTAATAAAGGTGGGTACTGTGTGTGGATTCCTATGCACTCCAGTATGAATCACAATGAATTTTGTAACACAGATACAAATGTTTACACCTACTTAATACTTATGTAGCAGCCTCCTAGAATTACTCATCTGATTCTGTGTTCTGTATATGTATACTGTGTGAGCACATGGCTCAACAAGTCGGCCTGTTTGCATTACATTATACTTTCCCATTATATAAACCATGACTCTAAGGCCATGCTAGCAACTCTGTGAGGTTGTAGTTCCTGTAGGCACAGCAGTACTTTTAGCTAAACATCTGCATGCAAACATGCCCACAATGACAATACAAAGATTTTGATGCTAAGCTGGTTCAATGTTTACCATGTTCACAATCTTGGTAAACATGAAGCACAACTGTGGTTAATGGGAATAACAATTCAGTCAACTTTATTTGTACAGTGCCAAATCACAACATAGTTATCTCAGGGCTCTTTTCAAATAGAGCAGGTCTAGACTGTAACCCAGCTGTTCCCACCAAGAGCAAGTCCTAAGATGACTGGTGAGTCATTTTTTTCCTCGCCAGTCATCTTTTAACATGTCATAAACCTTGAGTGGATCCAGGCTCTTCATCACGGATGGGCCACAAGTAGTTTTAGCAAGTATTTAGTCATACACCAAAGGACTAATTCTGAACTAATGATGGGAAGTTTAGGGACAACCAAAGTTTTGTTTTGTCAAGTGGGAGGTGAATGTGTAGACCAAATGTCACAATGCATCGAAATGTCATGGGGGCATTTCACCCAAAGCACAGATGTGAACCAGCAGTGGGACCAAGTCATTGTTTTCCTATTACAAGTCTCAAGTTTTAGCCTTCAAGTCCCAGGTCAAGACTGACAAGTCCTAAGTCTAAAGTCAAGTCTCAAGTCCTATACTTTGAGTCTTGAGTCCTAAACAAGTCATAAGGTACTATTTTCCACTTACTTACATACATACATACTTCAAATGTCTAAGATTGTTGTGTCTTTGTCTTTAATTATTGACCAGCACATTTCCCACACTACAATTCATTTTGTTTTATCAACCACACCTCATAGTGTTTTGTACATGAACAGAATTATCTTTGGTATATTTCCAACTGGAGCTCAGTAATATAACGTTAGTTCTACATGGTTCTCTCTTGCAACTTGATTGGATGGCGTCGGATTGATTCAAACAAAGTCGATCTGCGGAGTTAAGTGTCGACTTTTTGGTAATGAATAGCATTATTGTTAGTCGATTTATCAGATGAAGGGAAATGCATTGATTCATGGTACACTTTTCAATCTTTGGACTTGGTTTAAGGTATCAAGTATTTTCAAGACAAAAGGCTTAAGTCCAAGTTGAGTTATGAGTCATTAGTGTTAAGTCCAAGTCAAGTGACAAATCAAACATTGTTAGGTTGTAGTCAGAGGGAAAAGAAGCAAAACATTACACCTAATTTGTGTAGTAAATGATTTGAATATTTTAAGGTCAAGTTATACACAAAAAACGGCATCATACCATGAATACCTGTACCAAACTTAATGACAATCCATCAGGGAGTTGTTGAGATATTTCAGTCTGGACAGTTTCCCTAGAGCCAGACTGCAGGTATCATGGGTATAAAAACAAACAAAAAGACAGACAAGCTGCTTGCAGGAAGTCAATAAATGAAAGCTTTTAATAAACTTTCTCCTGGTGCACTCCTACTTATGATGTCTGTGCACTCTTTACAGCTTTGAAGCTCTCATCTTAACCTATAATCCAGGCTTGATCCTCACAACCTAAAATGTGTAGCCACCAAGGGCCTATTTGACTTGTCAAATGGTTACTGAGTGAGATGCTAAACCCCAACCTGCCCACTCACAGCAAGATAACAGTGTCACCGAAATGCCAAGTGTAAATGTAAATGTGTATGCAGCTGATATAAGGACACAATTAGGCACAGGGTGATTATAAACACAAATTTCAGATGGCTAATGGGAAACCAATGCAGGACCTTTACTGCTGTGAATGCAAAACAGGAGATTTTTAGTTGTGGTTTAATCTCCCAGCAGTGCTGTCTGACATAAACAGCATGTATGGGCATGAGGATTTTTGCCTCAATCGGTCCTTTTTAGCCTCAACTCTCCCGCCGAATATCGGCTGCAGTGTGATGGATGGCTTAATTAGAGCCCCACATCCATAGTTGAATCACTTTCTAGAAATGAGCAAGCTGTCAACACTACGAAGCAGATCAATCCTCCCAGTCGACCCTATTCCAACATCAGGCACTCCATTCCAGTCCAATTGTTTGATGGAGTCCCTGCATGAATCTGGGAAGGTGTTCGGGGAGGGATTTTTAATCACAACAAAATGATGAAAAATCCAAATGGATTCAAATCAAGATCTCATCAAGCTGCTCCTGTGCTCGAGTAACTCCATTTGGCGTTTCAAGTTTACAGCCCCTGTCTCGTGTCATAAACATGATTTTTAACAGATGTACACATCAGATGTGACTCGCATTGTTTGTGTATCAATCATTTGAATGGTCAGGTGTGGTAAATGGTGCTTAAAGTTTCCATGAAACAGTTAGCCAAGTGCTTATTGGCTAGATGCTTCCTGTAAAACAGGCAGCTAGGGAGAGACTTGTGGCAGACATTGATTGGTGTGTACAGTAGCCAGTAGCCCTGTGCTTTGCGCACCCCACCCACCATGCAGCTAAAGTGGTCCATGGATGTAATGCTAGGAGGGAGAAAAGTCCTTGCTTACTCCACCTATACTAACTGGTTGTG
Organism: Lutjanus campechanus; assembly: GCA_027495735.1. NCBI lineage: Eukaryota > Metazoa > Chordata > Actinopteri > Lutjaniformes > Lutjanidae > Lutjanus > Lutjanus campechanus. The sequence continues at coordinate 35,285 of JAJHUR010107911.1, read as the reverse complement.
CTCACTGAGAGGCTGTTGCCCGCTAACTCCAGCTAACAGCTAGTGGTTCGCTACTTTAGCAACAAGTAATCAAGAGTTGAAGCTGAGCAACCAGAGGACATCAGAGGGGAAAACAGAAAATATTTTCTCCATAATATGATACAGTTTATAGTATAAAATTCAGTTTTTGTCCAGTGAGATCTGTTCCCCAGAAACTAACCAGTCTGCTCCAGTGAAAGGATGTATTCTCCTTCCATGTTTTGATGCATCATTAGTAAGACAAGAAAATTATCATTCTGAAATACCATTAAAAATACCCAAGAATACCGATAAAACTACTTAATTTGTCATTGCTGGGCCAGATAGTGGCCTATAAGTGTATATAGCACAATATGTGATAAAAAACACTGTGATACTGACTTCATGCGAACTTCCAGCCTGTTTGTCACACCAAGGGAGCAACAGTGCCTGGGTCGGTACTGTTTGTTTTCGGTATGCTCTCCAGGTTTGGACAGGCGGTACTGTGCGCGGCGGTGGCAGGCATTCAAGCTGGCCATGCCCTCAGGGGGTAGGAGGCGGGTGGTTCGGGTTGGGAAGGGGCATTGTAGCAGATGTTTCCTGTCCGTCCGACGGGGGGGCCACGGGGAGCATTTGATGACAGAGACGAGCGGAGCAGTGACCTCTCTTCCCCTCTTCCTCACACCTCCCTTTCCCGACATGTGTCAGTCAGTGCCAGGTCAATATGGTGGCCCAGTGCGCCTGCCGATCCGCCATGTGCTTCCAAGGCAGGGACTGGCAGCGCTGCACAGCGCCACGCACCAGCACGAGTCATTTTCACCCCCTCCACCTGCCAAGTGTGTCGGGACCACGGGAATAAATGAAACCTTGTGGATAAACAAGCACAGCTGATGAGCACTTGAGGTGCACGAGAGACCAGAGCTTCATGGTTTTGCTTTGCTTTATTTCCCTGTGTAGGGTTAATGTAACCTTGCAGTTACATATTCTACATAGGGTTTTCTTTAAAAATGTATTCTGATATAATTACTAATTACCTGTTAAAAAATGTGGTAAGTCACCTAATCCAAGTGTCACAATATTAAAGTAACATAACTTAGATTACCTCAATCCCAAATATGATGTTGGATGGTGAAATTATTTGGCCTATTATAATGTTTGATGTCCATTGTTAGTTTATTCATCATTTGTCCAGATATTCCTTCCTTTGTTAGACACTAATGCACTTTTAGATTAATAGCTGTAATTATCTGCATTTGAATGTACTTTGTTAAGTATGCTATTCACACTTTACACTCAAACTTCAAGTAAACTAACAAACTTATTCTAGGGCTCGTTTTTACACACACACCATCCTGGTCACCAGTATCACCACCTACTGTCCCAACATATTTTTCAGTAGTAGCAGTATTGAGGGGCTAGCAAGCTAACTGGATTTCTGTGAAGCTAACATTATCAATTGTTCTGTGTAGCTAACATTAGCAGTTGGTCTGTGCAGCTAATGTTATAGAGGTTGTTCTGAGCAGCTTACTTTATCAGTTGTTCTGTGTAGCTAATGCTAGTTGTTCCATGTAGCTAACATTAGCAGTTTATCTGTGTAGCTAATTAGAGGTTGGTCTGTGTAGCTAACGTTCGCAATTGGTCTAAGTAGCTAACATTTGTGGTTGTTCTGATGTCAGCAGATGTTCGGTGTAGCTAACTTTAATGCTTGGTCTTACCTGTGAATGTTTCTTTAAATTAGATATCAAGTCTTGGATCATGAAAGCATTATAAGAGCATTTCCACAGCTTAAGGCAGAACTTGCACTCTTTTCCTATTTACGGACAAAATAATGGAGAAATTTTCACCCAGTGAAGTGTCACTAAATAGGATAATGAATAGATAATTGTAAGATTAGTTGCTTTCACTCAAGACCAGAGTGGTGTCGTGAGACTCGTGAGGGGCTATAATGTGTGCACACTGCTCACAGTAGTATATGGTTCTTTGTTTTAAAATATACTTTAAAATTGTAATCCTCCTAATAATCCCCACTTTAACCAAATGTATCTGTAACCTCTTTGCATTTTATTCTGTAACTGTAATAGAACACAGTATCCTGATTATGTAATCCTGTTACATGTAATCTATTACTCCCCAAGCCCGATTCCAGACTGTCAAATGGCTACTTCTACATGCCAAACCAAAATGCACATATGCAAGCAGACACACAGACAGGCTCACACACACACACACATGGACCTGTACCCATTTTCCTCTCCCACACCCACAACCCCAACCTGCCATCCCTCTCTCTTGTGCCCTGGCTGCCGGCTGCCATGGCTACCCACTCACATCCACCCACACGCACATCACCCAACCGCTGCAGTTTATCCCATTTGTAACACATGGCTGGCCATCGTACAGCTATGACCAAAGGGAACGCAACGGAGCCAGGCAGAGAGAAAGGGGTGTCGGGGGTTGCGGCGGCCGGATGGAGGGGCGGCTGGTGGACTGAAGCAGTGTTTGGCTCGCTCTGGTTGGCTGTAATTGGTGTCCACTCTTCCAGAAGCCCTGCAGTGATGGCGGACAGGATGACTCTCTCCGCATTTTCCCTGCCATCCATAATGTGTGTGTGTGTGGGTGTGGGTGTGGGTGTGTGTGCATGAGTGAATGGAGGCACACACATATTTAGGGGGCATACAACTGGTGACAGAGACACTGACAATGTCCATAGGGGCTGTGTGAGTGGGCAGCCAAGGGGTAAGTGTTACACTAAGTGGATGTAGCATCTCATTTGATCACGTTATAACATTTATGTTGCACTAACATTATCTTATGCCTCGCTGTATCCCTGGTAACCTTTGTTCATAATATGAGCAGAGGTGAAGATTTCTTTCAGGGGCAAGGTTGAACTGACACTGAATTCCAAAATAAAAGCCTGCTTTTGAATAAGTACCAATAAAAAGAATTTAAAAGAAGAAATGATTAGTTTATTGATATTTAAATGTTGATCATTGCTTAATTTAACCACCCTATCATGTTGTGAACATGATCTGGCACACAGATTAAAAAAACAGAAAATAAATTCTGTCAGCATGGAGCCTTTCCTGCAGGGCCGCCACAACTTATGACTAATACTCCAGCCTGTGAAAATGAAACAAATACAGTATTGGTGTTTTTTCATACAGCTACGATCCACAATTAGATGTTATTATAATTCGTGGGACTGACTGTATTCAGGGACAGGAAAGCATGGCAAAATGCATTTCTTATTACAGTATTTTTTGGGCATTTTGCTTAGAACAGAGGTTTTCAATTTTTCTCAGCCAAGAAATAATTACAAGATAGGAAATATACCGTGCACCCCCTCATGGAATAATTTCACATTGCCTATTTTTTTTTACACTTGTGCTTAGTTATATGAAAGAACAATACAAGAGCAATGTATTAGACATTATTAAACGGATAACTTACATACACACATCAAGAGGTTGAAATTGAGATTCTGATTATAACTTGAAAAAAATTATAGACATATATATGTATATATATATATCTGTGTGGGCAGAGGGGTTGTTTAGTTGAATATGTTACTCTAGTCTACTTGATTCATTGATCCTTTATCTGACTAAGGTTTGCGCCAGTTAGAATCTATGGGCCTGACCATGGCTCTGAAATATCAGTAGCTGTGTATTGATAAATCTATGGTGCTGTAGTATCCGACGGCTTTGTAATTGCACCTTTTTTTTTTTTTATATCTCAGTCCTGCCCTTCTGTCAGTTTCATCCTGGATATAACATTCTCTAAACTATTAAACTCTATAGCTATGGGGGGTAAGAATACACAACCAGAAGTATTTTTAATGAGTTGGGTAGCTAGTGGGGGGTGAACGAAACCAACTGGGTTACTTAAAAGAACGGGCCTCCTCATCACTAGGGTGCTCCCATTGGGCCATAACCCCTGTTGAAAATCGGCTGCTGGAAACAACCATGTTTGAGCTCCTTGCAATGTATAAAAAAAACAAGATATTGCCAGCCACAGGGAGTGGGATAGGTGCTGTGTAACACACTAGAAAAGAAATCTTTCACCAGTACAAATTTTTCCTACTTTAGGCACGTTGGGGTAAAGGTGCATCATGTGGGAGCAGGCATTCTGAATCATCTTACTTTTGTATTGAATAACAGCACTTTACATTGCACTGCTAACAAATACAATGCATTTTCTATAGCCGCCCAGTGGCTCTAAATACAGTCAGACATGAGCATGCATGTGTTGCATCAGTGTAGCACAAGACACAGCTTAGCTGATGGAGGAGATGGTAATGGTTCGATCCGACTGTGAAGCAGGTCCCTGTGAGACAGCCATCAAAACATATGTGATTGCAACACAGCATGCCAAGGTGAAGCTATAGAGCATTCGGTTCACAGCAAAAAGTCTAAAGGCTCTTTGTTCTTAAAGCTACAATATGTAACATATCTACATTAAATACCTAAAAACCATGGTGTCAAACGTGGGGGGGTCACAATAGGCGTGACACTTGAGACCTACTGAAAGCCTCATCAGCAAAATGTTGGGGGGGCATCTCGGGAAAACATCTTTTAAATTGTCATTTGTAATTGCCACCTAAAATGTATCTGAAAAGCTTACTTTGTCCAGTATTCATTATTCAAATTGCAAAACATTTATTCACGCGCACGTGCAAATGGTCCACAATCCATTCATTTCTATTAGAAAACCTGATGTTGCCCCATACAACCTGAAAAGCGGTGAATTTTCTTTGTGCTTTGACATCATGGTAACACTGATAATATGGAAAACACTTGAAAAGATGGACTCATATGCATAAAAAAAAAAAAAAATACGCCCAAGAAAGCAAAGTTCGTTCACTGCTAACTTTGGAATCATTTCTAAAAAGCTGAATCAGAATAACAACGAAAGCATAGTGGAGACACCCAAAGCTGATGCTGTGGTGCCTCTGCAGCTACCAGCATGTGCACAAGCAAGCTAGGGGCTCTTCTCCCACAGAGTCACTCCCCAGAACCTTTTCAAGTTGAAACTGAGAGCTCCTCTCAGGGAGATGGAGGTGATGCAGCAGCTGCTAGCCTGAGAAATCTTGTCGCATATTGGGCCTGTGTAAAACATTAGCTTAACACTTGAGCACTATGGGGAACTTGCAAATGCCAACAACAGCACTGCTAAATATGATAGACCTATGTTAGATGTTTTGTTGAATTGTGTACTTACATTATGCCAAATGTTTCCAACAATGGTCAAACCCAGAGAAATCTGTAGATTATTCAATGTAATCATGCGTTTCCTACTGGCTGCTGGTGTTATAACTTCTGGGGAAACATGGGAATCATCTGAATGAATCTTTAATACATTACCTTGTCTGTAGACATGAACTTTCATCATACATAGTGGTTGTATAACAATGAGAACAGTAACTTCCATGATCCAATACTCCTCTACAATATCATCAAACTACATTTTTTGTATTGCTTTAAACATACAATGTATAAGTTCTGCCATTAGGGGTCTTTCTCACATTAAAACAATAATAAAATACTTGTTCAGTGACATGGTGAAGTGGCGTGGGATCAAGGGAGTTGCTTGCTTCACTTTCAGACAACCATCATAGCTGATGAAAATCTATCTGACTTGACTCAGGCAGAAATCATGTTCAAGGACGATGTAATATTAAAGTTTTATACGTTACGTTTAGTCATGTTTGTGGACTTTCTTCCTCATTCTCTGACATATTCGACATATCCCGTTTTTTCCCTGAGGTTAAAGCAGCTAGCTAGCAATGGTTAGCAGGAAACCGACCTTTACCCTGAACAAATTATGGATTTATCTGTTTTTCAACATTGTTGTAAATGTTTGGGATAAGCTGTGGCTTAACAAAATGTATAACTTATGCGCAGCATTTTGCAGATACACACTCTCAATACACAATTAGAAATTGGCTAATTTTCTGTATTTTATTTCATTCTTTTACATACTGTAAATTGTGTCTCTTGCTCAACAGGACAGCCTTTAAAGTATTTGTAATGTGTGTGTCTCATTCAACTTACCCCTCCAGATGTTACATGTACTAGTGATCAGTCACAATCTTGCTTGTGTTGTTTCACATCATTTTAGTGTTGCAGTGGATGATACTGTACATATGTTTCATTTTAAAATAGATTTTTAGCTAATTAAATTTTTTGAACCGCTAACAATCAACCCACATCATTTGGACTCAGAATGTGCTACATCACCCAGCAGTACACGGCGTCTCCATCTCCAGATGGAGAGCATACCCTTCAATTTACAGACCTTTGATAATGAGATTTAAGAACAGCAGTCATCCTGAAAGTTAAAACTGGGAGCACTTTTTTCTGAAGGCACAGGAAGAAATGTCTGAAAAATGTGTTATTAAGTAAATTGACGCTTCAGTGTGCTTTCTCTTTATCCTTGCAGCCGTCTCAGCCTCTCACTCACTCCCACTCATTCTCTCCCTCTCTTCACAGAGAGGTGTTATCCTTGTCTGACAACTCCCCTATGAGTGAGAGGAAGAGAGCGAGAGTTGGAAGCAAAGAGTTGAGACTAAGTGGAATGAATGCCAAGAGGAATTAGGTGAACCCTTTTGGCCTGACAAAGCTGGGAGGGCTCGGGAGGGATCTAATCATCACCTGTTATGAGCCTACAGTGACTTGAATAGCTATATCAAAAGAGAAAGTATGGAGATTCAGATATGCACAGAACCTTAAAGGTGTAATGCAGTAGATAAAGAAACCTAACTTGTCTGCATAAATGTTCTAAAATCAATAGTTGTGCAGAAATCAATATTTTAAGAACATTATAACACGCAGTGTGTTTAAAGGACATAAAGAACAGGAAACCTCGGGTAGGGTATATCGACATACTGTATCTGTCCAAAATCAAACTTGTTCATGCCCTGACAACTTTATTTATTTTGCAATGTATCACAATTACAAGGCTATTTGTACCTGATATCAGTTAAAGCTGGGTAGTATTGCTGAAACCATTAACTACATTAGAACACATTAAAATACATTACAGCATTACAACTGTGTAAATAAAATATGATGCGGGGACTTACAAAGGTAATGAATGTGATAACCGAACCGAACAGCTTGCTAGTTGTAGCTCTTGCTTAGACTTTTTTAAACTACAATGACAAACAAGACATTCTTTTTAAAGGTAAGTTCAGATTACGTAATGTGGAGTTGTATGAGGTACTTATAATCGTCAGTGTATTACCTACAGTAGATGACTGTTGGCATGACCTCAGTTTGGAGAAGCAGGGAGGGGCACCAATACAGAAGCCAAGCAATGTACTGTGGTAGACAAGGTCAGCAACAAAAGGTATTTTAGCTACTTAAAAACGGTCCATCGGAAAAAATCAATATCATTTTAAGTGTAAGCTACATTTCTAGTATTTTCAATCCTTTATTTTGCTGTCAGACAGCCTTCTCTGATAGGAAACCACTGTTTTATAAGCCAAATATCGCACTCTCCAAACCAACCAAACCCCATAGGTAAAATCAGTCATTTTGTCTCTCAGAACACAGGAGTTGCTGGTCTCCCGCTGCATCAATCTGTTAGTTTGTTTGTGTGACTGTGAAGTATTGTTTGGATTCACCAAAGTCACACAGCAGCACAAACAAACCAACAGATCGAGGCAGCGGTAGACCAGCAATTCCCATGTTCTGTGAGGTATAATTACTCATTTCACCTGTGGGGTTTGGTTGGTTTGGAGACAGCAATATTTGGCTTATAAAATAGCTGTTTCCTGTCAGAAAAGGCAGTCTAAGTGGTGAAAATGTTCTAAATAAAGCCTACATTTAAACTGATACTGATTTTTTTTTTTACGTTGGCCTTTTTTAAGTGACTAAAATACAAAACGTATTTTAGACCCTGTCCACGGCAGTGCATTGCTTAGCTTCGAAGCTGGCAACCCTCTCTGCTTCACCAAAGTGAGGGCATGCTGACCCACACCTACTGTAGGTAATATACTGACTATAGATAAGTATTAAATTATCAAAACTATCCCTATAATACTTCACTTATTTGGACAAGTTTTCACAGTGTCTAAGCTAACATCTTAATACCCTGGAAATCTCAGGAGCTGTCCTTTTTATTCTTTGCTCCTTAACTAAACTAACTCAGAACATGACAATACTCTTAATAGAACATTAACTCTTTATATGTTACCTTGTCTTTTTACAGTATTAGAAATTAATTCACTACTTGTATGCAAATCAATTCCACAGCTGGTAGCCTGCCGCTGACACTAAATGTCAAGTTTCTGGTCAGTCAGAGAGAAGTACATTCTAAGTGCCTACGAATTAAATAATTTCAGATTATGAATTACTAATTTGTGTGGACATGACACCTGCTGGGCTCTGTAGATAAGCGAAGTGCAAATGTGATGGCATGTGGGCACAGGCACAAACACGAATTCCATCAAAAACCTCATAATATTTCCAATTAATTACCGGTCTTGATCATGCTTTCCTGCCTTTCCCCGCTCCCTTTTGGAGACTTTAACCTCCAGGCGAGCTATTAGCGTGGCAACTGAAAAGAAATTCCAATTATTTCTTACATCTGAGGAAATGAAAATGGCACATTAAACATAACAATCAATGTACCTTGTGATTAGTGTTTGCACATTTCTGTGTCACACATGACCACACTGTACAATGCAGATATGACGCCAGCAGTCTATTACCCAGATTTAATGTTTTGTAAAAACCTCCCAGTCCAATACAACATTGTTTGAGGTGAAAGCTGAGGTATAGTCTCGCCATTTTCTTCAAAAATCTTTCTTTAGCTTTAACTGTCTGTAATAATGAGGGTGATATAATTCTATGGGGTGTTATTATGTGATTAATCAGGCCTTTATAGACTCCACAGTAATACAGAGGGCATCTTGAGATGCCTTGATGCAACACAGTTACGGCCGTCTGTCTCCCTTTGGCTTTTGTTTCCTGTGTTCAGTCACTTGTTTATAGCCGACTTTAAAGCATGGCTGGTCATAAATAATACATCTATTACGGATAGATAACATCTCATATATCCAATGGGAAGATATCTTAATAGCAGGAAGTTATATAAATTTTATTCAAGTGTTATACTCAAGGGCAATTGCCCCAGTCTTTCTTGAAATGGTGGCATGAATGCTGTGAATGTCAATAAGGGTAATAACATGTAGTTCCTACTTCAAATGCTGGGACTCAGGTTGACAGGAAGCCATTTGATTGTCATTATAAAGCCTGTGTGGCCTGACATTATCTGTCAGAGAATACTTTATAGGGTGATGGCAGTTATGTGGGAGGTGAAGTTTCTGCAAAACATTGCAAGTGTGTGTATGGTTAGTTGTTTTAGAGAAAACAGCTGAATGCTAATATTATATTCTGAGTGAATGACTAGTGTATGAGTAATGTGAAGGAGGTTTTGCTTGTTAAGACGAACCTGAGATTTATCACCCAGCTCCACAGCTTTACAGACAATTTTAGCCTCGTTTAGCTCGTTGTTTGGTTTTATGGCCCCCGCCTTTACTCTAAGGTTTAGTCTCACTGCTCATATCAACCCCATTTTAGCAGCAGGAAGATGTTTTCTTTTTTTAAGCAAACAATTAACTAATAAATATAGTGCATTCACGTGCCCCATGGATGGTCCCATTTCCTGGGTTGGAAAGCAATTATTCTGACTTTGGTGTTCAGAAGCTTTTAAGTCGTAAAGTGAATGAATGCTAAGGGTAGGGTATGATATGCTAAATCTATTTGTAGGCCACTTGAGTTGTACTCAGGTTTAGTGCTAATAAATAACTATTCTTCCTTATTCAAATCACTCTGTGTGGACAGCAACTAATGGTTACAACCTAATAACATATTCTATTGCACAGCTTTGTTTTCTTTTTTGAGATTCTTGAGCCTGTTTTTGGTGCAAGCCAGGGTAAAGTTGACAGAGACGGGGAAACGATGAAAGTAACATTGTCTACTTTCAGAAAAAAATGAAGTTAGACAACATTAAATGTCATGTCTTTGTACTATATTCAGCTGAATATAAGTCAAATAATTTTTTGCAAATTATTGTATTCTGTTTTTATTTATGTTATACGCAACCTAACCCTAACTTCTTTGAAATTAAGGATGTAAAAAAAAAGTTATACTTTAATCCCTGCTACCCTCTAAGCACGTGTTTGCTAGCATGTTAGCCATAATTGCTTCTTTCAGCTTGTTTTTGATTTCTTCTGCCCTCTAGTGGCTAAATATCTTTATGTGTATATGTGTGAAGAAAAATCCTGGTTCTCATGTTAAACTTTTGTTTGTCGTAAGCATGTCAAGACAGAAGTAAATGAGAGTGACGCAGGTTCATTTTTTTTTCCTCTGCATGACCTCCATACCCTGAAGCAAAATGCCAGCCTGAGAGGTAATCTATAGTCTGTTCCTAGAACCTAAACAACACAGAATACCAATATCAACCTTCATAAAATCATCTCTCTTTGTTTTTCTTTTCTTTTTCCAATGGACATCTGGTCCATGCATACACCTCAAGGACTGGCTTCGGACCAGAACCGAGTCCAAATTCAGAGGAAGTCTAGATTAGCTGGACCCAATAGTGCTGACCAGGGATTAGCCAGGGGAATCTCCACTGAATACACAGCCAACAAATTAGATGTTTTTCCCCTGAGTCTCGTTAAATCTTTAGAGAGGAGACATTTGGTGCTTGTGGGACTCAGCAGGTAATCCGGTGTGGGGCACAAAAGGTCCTGTTTGGATGGAACTGGCCAGTTCTCCCCACTGGTTAGGGGATCTCTGGAGCTTTGGCTTCCTAAGAGGGGATTGAAAGGGAGACTCAGTGGCCACAAAGCCTCTCCCCAGCTGGCCTTGCACGGCCTCTTTCTGGAGATTACTGGGCCAGTGAAAGTGTCTTAATGGAAAATAGCTTTGGATGGGTATTTTGTGAGGGTAAGTGGAACAGAAGTAAAAGATAGGCCTAGGAGAGTCTATCGTGGACTTTTCTGTGCTTGTTTGGGTGTGAATTCACACATGTGTATTACCGCCATCCCTGTGTGCCTAAATGCACGTCTGCCTCCACTGACATTAACTTCTCATTTCTCGTCTGTCTGTCTGTGTGTGACAGGCGAGTGAACAAGAGGCCGCGCCCTTGGTTGAAATAGAAGAAAATAATCTCATTCCCGACTCGCCTCTATCTTTCCCTTGCCACAGTGTGCCTGGGCTGCCCTGAGAGATTTGGGTCAGTTTAGATCTATTGACCCTACAGGCTCAGTCAGAGTAAGCCTGAGGGCTACTATGACAGATGTTGTCTAGTGGCACACTGAAATGAATGTTAATTTTTTTTTCTAGCCAGTCCAAAATAAAAGGATAGAGTGACAAAGAAGAAAGCCGCTCTGAGAATCGATCAGTTGAGCTGCTTTTTTCTTTCCTTTGACTTTGGTAAAGTGTGAATCTACATGTCTGGAAATGCTGACACTACACAAAAACCGATGCAGGGCTAGTTGAACCAGGATTTAAAACAACAAAATTTCACTGACAAGGATAAGTTTGTGCATTTGTTTTGCATTAATTTACTGCTCCACAAAAGAGAAATGTTTTGCAGACAGTTATGAAACAGGAATCAATGGCACAATGCATCTTCTGAATAAACTGTGTTAAGTTATTGTCCCCTTAGTGCCCAATCTAAGCTAACAAGCTTGCTAACTGATGATTAACAAGCTTGTTTGCTTTGAGAGCTTTATTTTCCCTTAAGTTATTTTTAATTGAACAAAATGGTGAGCAAAATGGCAAGAAGGAGTAAACAGAACAACACAGAAAACAGAGAGAATCTCCAGGGGCGACTGTGACTGACTGGTTTCTAGCCTGACCACCCACAAGTTAGCAGTTACTGTAGCATACTAGCTACAGCTGTTCACCAACTAGCCCTGCAAATATAAAGATCAACAGTGGGGTGTCAGAAGTGAAAATCCCATCCACATTCTGGGTATAGGCTTTAGATTTTTAGCTTTAATGCCGTAACCATCCAAGGCAGACTTACCACGAGCTTTGAAATTGTGAAATAATGGTACATGCTCCTGTAGAAGCCACAGGCCTCTGTCAATTGTTTTTTGTTTTTTTGTTTTTTTAAGAAAAACACATTTTATCCGCAATGTCATTGACAAGTGCTACACTTGACACAATCCTAAAGTGTGATAGCGACATCTCTGATTGGTGAAGACGCAATCTGGTCTGCGACCTGGAGCTAAGCTGACATGACTCTGACAAATGTCGTTGGTGACTACACACACAGGATATTAAAACACTCTTATTGACAGTATAAACACAAGGTGTGTCTTGATACTAGCCTGATTAACACATGCCTTTTTCCTAGAAATTCTTGACAATAAAGATCCTCTGGTATTTTGTTATTTAATAGCTTTTCTATGAAGCAACAAAATCAGGAAATGTTGGGTTTTCACCAGGAGTCCTTTACATGACTCCTATCAGCTCAAAGCAAACAAAACAGTGTTACTGTGTTACAAACAGTAACACAGGAGAGAAACTAAACTCCATACCATAGAGATTGACACACCGGTCTACAAGAAGCTACAAAAGTACTGAGAGCTGAGCACACAGACACAAAATGTTTTGGCTCCTGTGCAGACATGAGTTGAGTCTCCGCTCTCCAGCACACAACAGAAAAAAGGAAAAGGCTCCTGTTTCTTAGTTACACAGGCGACAAGTCCCCATCTAATGTATAATTGGTTGCCTGAGAAAAGCAATGATGACAGTACACCTTTCAGAAAAGTTTTGAGATTTTCAATTGGAAACACTTAGAGCAGCTCAACAAAAAAGACAGAAACACTACAAACACTATAATTATGGGAAAAGTTAAATTTCAGAACAAGTGCTATCATTGGAATGATTTATGGGAGACGTATTTCACACTTAAAATAAGTATGTACACAGTCTTGCACTTTTGCATTTTGTTCGGTTTTCCAAATCTTTTTTTTGCTCCAAATCAAATGTTTTATGGTCACGAGTCACATCGTAGTTGGCTTGGTTCCAGACTTAAAACGCTTTAAGGATTTGCTGATATGCAAATGAAGTGAATGAATTGGCAATTCTCTTCCAAAACCACTCACTGCTGAGTTCTATCACCATATCACCAAGCCTTTAGATCAAATGTCACAAAAACACACTGATAAATTTACTTGTATGACTTTGTGCTGTAACCACGCCGTAAATTATTTAAAAAATATCCCAGGCTGGAGTAATATGAAGCTATACCTACAACATGCGGTTGGCAAAATGAGTGTTTTACTCCTATTTGTATTTTTTATAGATGCTGTCAAAATGAGAATTGGAATCAGATAGTGGAGAGCACAAAAAGAAATAACATTTTTTACCAGGAAAGCTGACATGTAAAGCTGCTGGTGGAGCAAGGGTAACAGAAAAAGACAGAAAAAAAGTAACTCCAGTCATCTTTTCAGAAGCATATAATTTCACACTAACCTTTTATCTGAATGCAGTACTAGGTTCACCTTGAACATATCTTGAAGTACTGAACTTGACCATCAGGATTGCACTGTTGCATAACAGTTGTGAAACCACATTTGTAAAAGAAACAGATTTAGGAAAGTGATGTTCAAAATATATATACAAAGTAATGGTGGGGCTGTCCATCTCTTGCACTTACAATTGCCAATTTTTCTCTCCTCTCCTATGACTGAGTATGTGTGTTTAGTGTTTGTGTGTATGTGTGCGTGTGTGGTGAGTTGATGTCTATAGCTATAAATGCCCAGCTCAGAGTCAGACTCCTGCCGGCTGGAGTCCTGGGGTCCTTGGCTACGGTCAGTGTTCCAGGGAGATGTGCAGCATTTATTTGTCTGGCAGTAATGAGCAGAGGGAGGCTCTGGGTGTTGTCAGGCGTGCCCTGATTCGCACTCCTCTGTACCACACATAAACACACCAACTACCGACGCCACCAACCCAAGAAAAAGCTGCCATTCATTACAGCGAGAGCAAATCTCTGTAAACTTCAATAAGGCCAGACACTGGAGAAAAGGTGCAGACACACTTGGCTGGGTGTGAGATGTGACAAACACAGTCTGGGATTGTTCTCAGACATTCAGATGTAAAAGTAGCTCATGTGTCCTACAAGTGGTACTTTATTCTTGTGTTTATCTTGTATTAAAAGTTTTGGGGGTACTCTATTTTACAGTAAAATGATAAGATGTAACAAGCTGTACTTTGTTTCAAATTAGACAAAGACTAGAAATCATGTGTTCTTTATTAAACAGTATTAGACCCTTTATTAGACCCTTGTTAGATTTTATTAGTGGGTAGTTAAGGACACATTACAACAGAGCTGTACTGTTAACTAAAGTGAAATCTAATACCTGTTATTTTCCCATTTAAAAACAATATATGAACCAGATCTACAAAGAAAAGGCCAAGATGATAAAGGGAGAGAAATATTTTGTCAGACTTGATTGATCAAAGAAGTGGGCATCGGTCTGGGTTAATCTGCCAATTGTATGGGACCAGCCAAAGACGGTATGTCTCAAGTAGCAGATTTGTTATTTCACTTTAGTTTACAGTACAACTCTGTTGTAATGTATCCCTAATTAATCTCTAAGTCTAATAATGGTCTAACAGTGGAAAATAAGACCTTTAAGTTTACAGGACAGCTCTGTTGCATGTGTCTCTAATTAACCTCTTAAGTCTCTTGAGGGTCTGATCAAGCATCTAATGTTTACTGTTACACGCCATTTCTAGTTTTGTTTAATTAAATACAAAGTACAGCTTGTTTTTTCTTTTCACTGTACTGTAAAATAAAGTGTGACCAAAGTTTCAGTGTCATTGTGTTTTGTTTTTTTTGCCCTTCTCTCTTGCACACAGATGCTTTTAAATCCCATTGTTGTTATTGCTCGGTAGAGTAAGATAGTACCATATACGAGGACACTGAATGAAGTGAGTGAACGCATGCCTGGTGGGTCTCTGCACTGTTAATTCAGTTATATGGCTGCTCTGCAAAAGCAATGGGACTTAATTAAATGTCTCACCTAGAGCAGTGGAGGATCATGTTGCCACTAAATCCGGTTTGAGGTAATGCCGCACTTTATTGTGACGATCAGTGCTTCCCCAGGGGTTCAATTACAGCTAAATCTAATTGAAGGGGAACCATGCAACAATGCTGCCCCCCCACCTGTCCCTTTCCCTTTTTGTTCTTCATAATCAAAGTCTCCGGCATTTTAACTAAGTCGGATTACCTTGGGAAGTCTTACGAAACTCTTTTGTAGACCGGAGACGAGCAGCTGGTGGCAGAGGTCCACAAACTCATTACCTGAGTTTAAAGCAGAATTGCCTTTTACAAAAGAGTGTAATATCCTCCATTAATTGTCTTTATATGAAGTTAATTAATTAACTAAAGCTGTAATGGACTGGAATCTTCTCTTGCTGATCAGTCAAACACGTCTTGCGCATGAGTTATTAAGCTGTTCCAGAATAATTGAGATATTTACTAAGTGGTTGACAATCTTTTGGAATAGCGAGCAGTTGCCATAGTAACTCAGCTGAAGAGCTGTGGCCAAAATTATCATGAAAGATAATATGTAAAAAAAATAAACTCCTGGCTAAGGATTATATTTGTGAAAGTCTATGCGGCACCCATAAAAGAATCCCTAAGGAAGGGGAAAAACAAAACACTCCAGAGAGAGGCTCAGGGTAGGTAAAAGGATATTTTATGCAACTGGGCACTGATCATCATCTCACAGTTCATTAACCATGAGTTAGAGACACTATCCCACAAACTGCCAGTCACAACACTGTCTCCCGGGGCTTAATTTAAGAAAAATGGGCTTTGACTCTCTGCCAAGATTTATTGATTAATTATTTATTTAAGAATGGACTGCAGGAAAAAAAAATAATGAAAAACATATTGGTCCAGTGGTATACCTTCGTCAATAATGAAAGATTATTTGATGTCATATTCTGTTTCTTCAGTAAAAAACATAAGTGGCCTGGGTCCAGACTTTTGAATCCACCCAATCTGCTGCTCTCTGGTCCCGTATTGTGGCATGTATCACTGGCTTCCTGATTGAAAAATGACTGACCAGGGAGGGCCACGGGGGATTAATGATCAGCCAATCAGCACCACGGGGCAGGATTAACACTGTTGTGCCAGTTATAACAACAATGGCGACCCCTATAGACAAGATAGACACTGCTTCAGAGGCTGTTTTAAGTCGTCTAAGGAAGAGAAGTTTGTGGATAAGCTCAGGTGTAATAATTCATTAATAATTAGCTAGCTCTGCTCTGCATAAATACGTTACATACACAGGGAAATTGTATTCATTTTCTGTGGCAGGAAACACAACACACAGCCTTTACAGGGACAGTTCACCCCATTATCAAAAATACATACTTCCCATCTGGCCCGAAGTTATTTATCCATCTCGATAGTTTTGGCGTGGGTTGCCAAGTTTTGGAGATAGCACCTTTGCTCCTTCATATTTTACTAAATTTTTCTCGTAGTTTGTTATCATTATTATCTGTTAATCAACTATGACAAAAATACACTCACAGGGATTGGAAAAGGAAGCGTCTGGTTTGGTTTAAAGACCAGCAGACCTTCAGACACTCAACGATGCCCACAGCATCTTGCCGTTAGATCAGCTGGACGGACCAGCGCAGACCACCTCAGGAGGAGCGGAAGTGACCAGAGTAAGAGCCATGCTAACTCAGCTTTGACTGAAGGCTGCTCCTGGCTAATGTCAAGTCAGGAAAATGAAATGGACAAAACTCAGGCTGGCTATGCAGTGGGAAATCTGAAACTGTTGTGCCTACATCTTATGGCTTAATACCACCAGACACAGCTGCATTGCACTGCGCCACGGCCACCGGAGCTGATTGCAGCTATTCTGCACAATGCTTGTGATTCCACCGGACTCGCTGTAGCGTGTCCCAGAAACATCTCTCCATTCTGCTCTACAGAAAATACGTGCCAAGTCTATTTTTGATGACTGATGTGTCAGTCTGCACAGAGCAGATTGAGTTAGACACAGAAACAGCACAGAGAATCTGGTCAATTTTCAAAATAAAACACCCCACGCAGACTCACGATCATAACAAAAAAGAAACCGTTTAACCTCGTAGCCTACTTATCCATGTCAGAAGTAAAAAAAGCAAGGAAAAATGATCGACAAAATGTGATCATCATAATCAGGCAGGCAAATCTGTCTGCTTCTGAAATGCTGCTGGTGGGCCATATTGCCATGTGGAGGATGGATAAAAACCGTGGCGCAGTGTGACATGTCAGTTGCAGAGACCTGCTCCAGTACCTCCTAGATCAAGGTGTTGCACTTGATGGGTGGACCATTTCTGAGCTGACAGGACACAACACACAAGACTCCGGAGGAGGAGGGAAGGAGGACTCTGTGTTCACATCAGTGATGCTTCGTGCACAAACACAGTCAAAGATGACGGGTAATATTTCCCAGATGAAGAACTCTTTATTTTATTGTATAATGTATCCTGTTTTATGAATTTAATTATCTGTATACATGTTAGATGTGTGTGCATTAAAGGACTACAGCTTTCATTTTGTTGTGCAACTCTGTGCTGTATAATGATGAATAAATTACCATGATACTGGGTTGTTATGTGAGCTATAGTTGCTACTAAGTCTGCTGATTAACATTTCATGATCTTGTACAATACGATGCAGTGTTATAAATAAAACCACCTCCTTCCATGCCTCTAACTTCCCTTTACAACCTGTTAGCTTGGTTATAATTTGATTAAATACAAAATTGTTTAAGGATATGCACCATGTAGGCATAAAAGCATTAAAGTCATCCTCCCTTTGACCAAACCACAACATTAAAATGCTGCTTACACAGTTATGATAATCTAATAATATATTATTATGAGAATGTAACTCTGACTCAAGCCCTTCAGTAGCATGGATGCTTTTACTTTGGATGCTTTAAGTGCATTTTTGCTGATAAGTAACACTTTGAATGTAGGACTTGGTCTCGCTACATTTACATAAATAAATGACCTGAATACTTTTTCTATCACTGCTTATATGCACCATTCATAAATAGAGACTCAGATAGATATACCTTTTGCCTGGCCCTTTAACTGACTCCATCCAGCTAATATAACAGCATATTGTACACTATATGGTGAATTGTACTGTATAAGGTTAAAAATCTGTCTTCCCAAAAACCTATTCCTGAACTTGTCAATAAATCTCCAGCCCATTCTGCTGTTGTCCCATGGAGAGAAGCTTATTTATACGTTCACTGCGGGGATTCCAGTCATTTCAGTTTCAATTCATCAAGCTTAATAGGTATACTTGAAGGGGCTGGGCGTCCGGCTGCATTAGTTCTGACCATTTCCTCTCCTAAGTTACCTAGCTTGCAGTAAAAGTGCACAATACATTCCCCACATAATTGCATCTTTGTACCAAAAGAAATACTTCAAGGTTATTTGAAACCGTAACGGAAATGTAACAGGGAGGAAATGGGACATTTGTTTGTCACTGGAGGGCTTTTTTTGGTTCTATACGTAGGAATCACAAAAAGGACACTCTTACTGGCTCAGTACTGGTTTTAGGGTGAGTATTTGTTGCAGTGTATTGACTGTTTTATACCATGCACTCTTAGAAATAAGGGTTCTCCAAGGGTTCTCCTGAAGGTCTGAGATTCAAACCATTCCGGAACCATTTGCTGCTGAAGCACCGTTTTTTGAGGAAAGGGTTTGTCCACAGAACTTTGTAAGACTAAGGGTTCCATTAAGAACCCTTTTCATCCAAATAACCTATATTGGTAGAAAAAGTTTGTCAAGGTTCTTTGTAAGTGTAAGAGTTACATTAAGAACCCTATTTGGAAGAAAGAGTTCTTTGAGGATAGTTGAAAGCATGAATGTTAAAAATGTTTTCTCAGTTCAGAGAATGGCAACTGTAACACTGATTGTCTAAATCTGTCTAATCTGTTGAATACTACGAATAATGTGGTTCTTCATAGAACCCTTGGAAGAAAAGAGAGTTATAGGTGAATATATTTTTCGATCCCATGGGGTTCTAGATAAAATCCTTGGAAAATATAAGGGGTCATGACAGAATCCCTGGGAGCTTCTACATGGAATCCTTGAAATATAAAAGGGTGGGGTTCTAAAAGAGTGGGTTCTAAAAGAAACCCTGGGAATTTAAAAGGGTCCTCAGTACTACCCCTCAGGAGGGTTCTAGGTGAAACCCTTGGAATATAAGAGTTCTCTTAAGAACACCATGGAAACGTTAAATATGAAACCTTTGGAATATAAAAGGTTCTTGGTAGAACACCCAGGGTGGGTTCTAGTTGAAACCCCCTCAGATATAAAAGGGTGCCCGGTAGAACCCCCTGGGTGGGATCTAGATGAAATCCTTGGAACATAAAAGTGTTCTGACTGGAACAACCTGGGTGGATTCTTGTTAGCACCCTTGGAAGGTGGAAAGGTCCTGGATAGAATATCCAGAGAGGGATCTAGGGGGAACCATTACACCATAGAAGGGTTCTCTGTAGAGCCTCTCATTGAGAGCTCTGGGTGGAACCTTTTACAGAAGGTTCTAACCCATTATGTTGGGTTCTAGGTGGAACCCTCTGAAAGGGTGCCAAGTGGAAGCTTTATAAAAGCTTTACAAACCAAAATGGGTTCTCTCATGAGGATCAAGCTGAAGCACCTAAATGATTCTTGTTAGCACCTTCATTTTTGAGAGTGTGATGAAATGGATGTGACTCTGAAATAGTTTACACACATGCACACAGGCAGACACACATCTCAATAAAGCAACAAAAGAATACCGCATAACCCTGTTTTAAAAGGACTTCTTCCATTGGGGGCTTTTAGACTTAAAGAAACAAAGAGTCCCCTGAGTTTTCTCCTTCTTTGTCTGTCTGCGTCTGCACCGCCGTGGCGCTAATCAAAATTGACAGGTCTTGCTTTCGCAAATCCCTCCACTCAAGCATGCATTCTCATCTACACATTACCTCCATTGTCGACCATATCAAGTTAAATAAATAAACATTAACCCAGCGCGCTGAACAGATATGGGAGGGAAACGTAATGAGACAAAACATTGAGATCGTAACATCTCTCTCCCTGGAGACTGATATGAAATTGAACACGATTAATAAAAAGGCCTTCAATTAATTGTCGTCATCTTTGTTCGGCTCAGAGTTGAAACAAAGGCTGATGAGATATAAAAGGAAACAAAAGATGCAGAAGAAAAAGCAAACCGAGCCAGATGCAGCCAGTTACGGATTGTGGGTTAGTGTTATTTATGTATTTTGCACTTTTCTGAGAGTTGGACGGAACTTCAGTCAATCTCAGTAAACATTTTGCTGCCCATTTCCTTGTCGTCAACACGTTGGTCATTATTTATCGCATAGGGGAGTCCTTCAATGCAGCAAATGCATTAGCGAGCCTGGAATGAATTTAATGCTTCTTTCTTTGTTGTTGTGGAAACCACACAGTGACAAACCATTAATACACTATATAACAAAATCATAGATTTCTGAGGACACGTTGTGAAGCCTGCAGTTGAGTTTGCTTCCTTCTGTCAGTTGTTTAGAAAATTTGAGACATAAAGTATATGGTTGCAATCAAGCACCACCTATGATGGCTGGGTGTTACCCAAAGAAGCATCCAAACGTCTTCGTCCTCTAACCTCACGTCTTCTAAATTTGGCAGGTATTTAATTTTTACCAGGAGGACAAATATTCACAAGTTGGAACACTTCACCTCAATACAGCCTGTGTTTTGTTGACCTAGTCTGACCTACTCTTTAAGCACTAAAAAACAGAGCCTTTCACACTGTCCTCAGACCACACTTACACCTCTCAGTATGGCAATGAATAGCACAGTCACCTCTTTGAACCGGCTTACATTTTCTCGGTTGAGTTCTTTGACATTTTTTTTAACATAAAAACCAAGTTTTTTTTTCCTTTTTCTTTTTTTTTGCCAGAATGTGCACAGTTTTCAACACTGGGCAAATATCTGTCTGAACAGGTAGATACCAGGTATATAAAAACCATGTTGATGGGACTGGTATCAAGGCCATTTATTATCATTATGCAAAACAGAGGATACAAATATAAAACAAAGGAAAGTAAAACAATATATGCCATTATTTGCATATACTATGCTGTATATATATTGACATATACATTCAGGAACTAATTCTTGAGTGCATTTTATGAATTTGCATCAGATTTAATGTAAACAGCAGCAACAAAATGATGATGATAATATGTTCAGCATCTTCACATTAAAAGTTCGACATCTGGGAAACATTTTCCCTCAACTCGTGGTTGCATTTGTGCACAAAACAAAACATCATGGATTTAAACAACAGAGTCGTCCTTCCTCGGTCTTGCCAGAGTCTTGTGTGCTGTGTCCTGTCAGCTCAGAAGTGCTCTGCCCGTCAAGTGTAAATGCTTGATCCTGTGGTGCATGGAGCAGGTCTCTGTAAGATGTCAGCACAAAAACTCTCTGGTTTCCCATTTGTTGGCCAGCCTGAGTCCCATTTCATTTTCCTGACTGGACATTAGCCAGGGGTAACCTCAGTATGATGCTGGGTTAGCATGGCCCTTACCTCCACTCCTCCTGGGGTGGTCCGTGATGGTGCGTCCAGCCGATCTGGCTGCGTGGTTGAAAGATCCTGTGTGCTTTCTAATCGTCTCATAGTATGCTTCTATTTAATTCAGAACCCATGCTTCATTTTCAGTGTCTACAAGTGTATTTCTCTCGTAGGTAATATGGGTTTCAGCAATCAAACTGAAAACATAACGGATTAAAAGAGAAAAGTGGAGATGTTTGAAAGATACAGGCCACATCATCTACATGTACTGTCACTGCCATGGCAAAAAAGCCTTTGATGGATGTTTATCTGCAATATTAATATCTGCTATCATGCCTTTGTATTCAGATTTGACAGAGTTATGACTAAGAAAAAGAAGGCAATTTTGATGGCACAGGGTTAATTGCTTGTTTGGCTTGTTAAAAATAATTATCTCAGTTAGATTCCAGTTCAAGAGAAAACAATTCGTTTCAGCACTATTTGTTCCTTTGTCTCCAGAGCTTTCCTTTTAAACAAACTCACTTTTCTACCTTTTACACCTCTATATACCTTTTGTAGAGTAGCACATATACCGCAGCCTTTATTTTCTTGCCTTTTCCGGACCCCAGTAAACTAATACCAAACAGTCCACTTGTGGATGCAGCCGAGGCTCATCAAAAGCCCAGTCACATAACTTCTGGTTATCTCCCCCCAGGCTCCTCTACCAGACACAAGAGAATAAACTGTGTGCTGAATAACAATACATAAAGAGTTAATGGTGTTCAGATGCTGGTCTTCCCTTGTCTCTCTCCACCTCTCACCCACCACTCGGATGGATGCTGCCTGGCAGCTTCCAGGTCACGATATGTGAACAATTCACCTAATATCGCTGAAACAGATGATGAAACTGCAAAAGGGGACTAACCCCGTCTGTCATTTCGCAAATCATGTCTTAGTTTATAATTTGTTCGACATCCTCAGAGGTCAGAGCTGTATACACCCGCAAACACCCGTATTTAATGAAATGCAGAGCATTCATTAACACGTTTCTCCAGCCAAATCACGTAGTAACTCCAGCAAGTCGTAACCTATTTTTTTTAACTAAGGAAGTCCATCTGTCTAACACAAGATGTGTTCCATTTGGTTTGTACTCTAGATGAACTTGTGGCATAGTGAGAGGTCCTTGTGTGGGTTGGGAAGGCAGACGCACAGACACTCAGCAGATGGACCCCACTTCAGCGCAGCGACAGGGTGACTGGTGGGGGAAATAGGAGGTCCAGCAGGCTCGAAGACCCCACAAGTCTCTGGCATTGGCCACCATCGCACGTACGCAAACCCGCACACACTCGCAATCCCTTGTCTTGGTGACAAAAGTGAGAAACTTCACACTCGATCTCAGCGGATGCAGGACAGGTGGTGAGGAGGATGGAGGGAGGTGAGAAGAGAAGAGAAAGAAGGAAGAAAGAGGCAAGAGGAGCAGGAGCAGCTGAAGTGAAGGAGATGCTTGCATACAAAACCGTCTTGGCAGTGATATAAAGTTGGCCGTGCGTAACTGTTCTCTGGCCTAACGACGGTTTGGCTGATCGACGTACTGGCAGAGGCTCAATTCGCTCCCCAAAGGTGACAGCAGACGCTCAGGCCAGGTGGAGCGGTGACACTGGTGTCAGACATCCCACCTGGAATTCAAGTCAGGAGGAAAATTCTGTATGTCATTCTCTTGTTAGAAATGAAGAATGTGGCATTGAAAATGTCAGTCAGCTAAGTGATTGTCATGTGTTGGACTCTACTGTTGTGCTGTTGTGATGAGAGTCATTCATTTTTCCATGGCACTTACCAGACTTACCTCAGCACTTGTTAGGCTATACGAGATAAGAGCCAGTATAGGCATGAAAGTGTGCATGAAAACAAATTAGCAAGCACAGACTTTACACAGCCAGCTGAAAGTAGGCATAATAGCTTGAATTAGATAGGCTACCTAAAAGTGAGACATAATCAAAGGAATACTTGGCCAAAAGTAAAAGGTTTTACCTGTCAAATGAGAGTTTTTTCTTATCTGAATCGAATTTCAAAGGGTAGAGGATGGTTGTATACTAGACTGAAAAGCCCCTTCTGTGTGATTTTCTGGGACAATAGGCCTAAATAAAACTGACGTGACTTGATTTGACTAGTGTAGACTGCAAAAACTAATAGATTAGAGGTTGAAATGCATAGCTAAAGGTTATTGAGAGAATTATAAGTCATATAGTTAAAATGATTAGCTAAAAGTGCTGGATAAAAGGTTGAAAATGCCAAAGTTAATGGATAGAAAAGTTGGAGTAGGTAGCTAAAAGTAACTGAGACAGTTAGCTAAAAGTAATTGAGGAACTGTTCAAAAACAAGTAGTTGCCAAAAAGTAACCTAATAGATTAATGACTAGGACTTTAATGTTGTAATTGTTTGCTAAAAGAAGGCTGGATAAATGATTGGAATACATAGTCTTCTGTAAAATAATTAAAACTGTTACTTGATGGATAAACAGTGAAAATTGTTGGCTAAAAGTAATTAATAAATGTTTGAATATTTAGCAGCTAATAATAGATTTAAATGGTTAGAATAGATAGATAATGGATGAATGGTGAAATATTTAGCTAAAAGTCATGGATAAATGTTAAAGGTAAAGAAAAAGTTAATACATAAATAGATGGAATATATAGACCAGCTAAAAGTAATTGCAAAAGTTAGCTACATGTAATGGATAAATTGTTGAACTAAATAGCAAATAAGTAGCAGAAGTACAAATGCAAACTTGACCAAACCAATCTCAACATCAGACCAATTGTATAAAAGCATTATTTGTTTAGAATTTATAGTTTTAAAAGTGTGAGTTTCACAGCCACCATAGCTTTTCTTATATTATTGAAGAGGGAGGGAGACACAAGGTGCCATCTCCACACTCACTGTTAGATGCAACTAAATCCTGCACACTGGTCCTTTAAACAACATCCGGTTTAAAAAAAAGAAAAGAAAAAACACACAAAATGAAGATGGTGGTATTGATGAAGGGGAAGGTCTACTTCATCTCACAGGGCTGTGGAGGTACGGCAGACAAAAAAGGTCGGGAACCACCTGGACTATAAAACTGCTTCATGTGATAGTGGCTGCTGTGAGTTGTTTTCTAAATATGAATATGATTTTGAAGGAATATGTTCTCGATTATCTGAAGTAATCTGTGGTTATGTTGAGTGATGTAAGGAGATAAATATTTCAGGGGGGCCTGGGGGCATTTACACATTCCAGCCATTAATCTGTGGTCGTGATTTGCTTCCCTTTCCCTCAATCAAATGAGTTGTATTTCACACTCGCTTTTCTCATCTGGGAGATGACACAACAGGGTAATTCACCTTATCTCCGGCCAGGTTCTGAAATCCAATAAACACAGTTCCACATTGCCTTTTGAAGATGGGATTCCCTGTTGAGCACAGCCAGAAATTGGCTTTGTGTGGCGTGCAAAGGCCTAACAATGGCGAACACAATAGAGGTGTAATTGACAAATTTAGAGGATAGTCAAAGCCATGGGCATCAGAGGCCGAGCATCTACTGATCACACCTCTTACAAACAACCTTTTACCATCGTCCCACATTCATAGCTGCTTGTTGAGTAATCCTTTGTTAAAGCTGCTAACAAGTAATATAGCAACATTTTCAAGATGACCAACAATAGACAGAGTTTGCTACAGTAACAGGTGCTCCTATCTTTACCACCTCCCCACCCTTCCACCCACCATCAGTACCAATACCACCACTAGCCCAAGGTGAAACCCTGATAATTGGTCATATGGGATGGGGGCTGATACTGCTCTGGCAAAGCCGCTTGGTGTGTGTCGCTGAACAGGCCAATGATGAAGCCGCTGCCATCTGCCCTGCTTTTCCACTCTTCAGCACATTTCCACGAAGATTATCATCACCTCTAATTTGTGACATACTATTTTAGTGTCTGTGTGTAGTGTCAGCATGTGAAATCGCAAGTGAACTAATCACTTGCTGATTGCACAGCGGCTTTTAGTACCAAGAATTGCTCCTGTGATTTATAAATGATTGGAAACGGATGCTGTTTCTTTGATTTATGTCAGGGTAATTGTGCGGCTTTTTGCGTATTCCTGTTTGCTTGTTTAGTGTTCCTCCCAGGTTTCTCCCTGCCATACTTTGTTCCTTGAGTTATGGGGTTCAACAGGCTACCATATGGACAGTAAATGTGGTTTCTGTCACCACAAAACTCTTTTACACTTTACTAGCGCTTTGCTTTCTTAATCATGAGCGCCATTATCATTATCGTTGATGTAGCATTTTGTTTTGGTCGTTAGGACTCAGGGCTTTGCATGATTAAAAATAAAATATATGGCACGGTGCAATCTGCGGCGTCTGTTGTGCCTGCCGAACCAGCAGTTCTGCCTGCATTGTTATTGCTCTCATCAAACCCTACAAATGTATATTTCAGACATTATGCCTCCACTGCAATATCACAGTCACATGGCAGTTTTATCATCTGGTTGGTGAAGCCGCATATGAATATTTTATATTCCTAAAGTCAACAGTATTTGTAGGACCTTAAAGGGCCTGGTAGAAAGTCGGGTTTACAGCAACAGTGATGTTGCTGGTGTTGTCATTTGCAAATTGATACATGCCTATCAATCACATTCAAACTGTAAAAATAAACTATTTTAATGTAATTTAAAAAGTTACTGTCACAGGGTGCCTTAAAATTTTAAAATGACTGAATTTGAACAGACACGTTGAGGTAATTTTGTAACATTTCAAAACAAATAATAATAAAATCTCATGTCAAATAAACTAGATACATACACACACACACACACACACACACACACACACACACACACACACACGCACACACACACACACACACACAAATATATTTATTGAATTGAGTTGTACATGAGAAAACACGTTCAATAAGTTTAGGATATTAAGTCGAACCAACAACTTTTCATTTACACTGATGAACATTTGTAACATTTGACATTTATTAAAATGTATTAACTGCTAACTAACTAACTGACTAACTAACTAACTAACTAACTAACTAACTAACTAACTAACTAACTAACTATTTGACAACATGACTTATCTTAAAGTGCGCACTGTAAAAAAAAAAGAATTTAGTGGAATCAACTCATTTTTTTCATCAACTTCATATATATACATGTTTTATCTATGCAAGTTAATTACTTAAAATATCTAGTATTTATAATCAGAAGACTTCAGAACTTATAAATACGAGTTCTTCTTAAAGTCTTTTCATTTAAAATGATGAGTTGAATGAATGTGCTGCACAGAGTTCAATCAGCTCATTAAATTAAATCTCTAAAGAAACACATTGACCTACCCTCTTAATGTAATAAATTCACTGGGAGCAGTTTCACATTTGTCTTTGTGCCACTGCTGCAACAAAGTAGCTCCAGCTCTAAATGAAGAACTGACTTTTCAAAATTAAAAAATGTAAAAGGAAATCAAATTTGTTTTTAATGTTTGTTAGTATGATTGAAGAGTTGCTGGTTCAAGTTACCAGCTTATTGCTTATTGAACATGATTTCTCAACCACAGCTAAATTAATGTCAAGTTTATTTGACTAGGAAAGTTATTTGTTTTGAATCATTAGAAAATTACCTCAACTTGTCTGAAACTTTATGTTCAGTTAACTTGAACAAACTTGTATATTTATGTAAAGTTAATAAGTAAAGATTAGTACATTCAACTGAATTCCTGTATGATCTTTTACAGTGAAGAGGCTCAGTTGATGGGGAGATTTGCGCAGATATCACACAGAAGGAGCTGAACACCCGGCAGGCTGCCTGAATGCTGCACTGCAGTCATGTGTCACCTGTGCTCCATCTTGTACACAATCCTCTTTGTTTGGGTATTTTCAGCACTTGCATCAAACGCTTCTTCTTTCTTTTCTCCTTCGCTGCACCCCCCCCCTCCCCGCAATTCATGTGAAGGGTTCTTTGTGGTGGTCTGCAGCGCGGGGAGCTCCATAAAGCCACGCAATGAGTAAATTAAAATATCAAACTCAAACAGAGCGGCCAAAGTGACAGGATTATGGCACAGAAAGTCCACTCGCGGATGAAGGAAATGAACACTGAAAATAGGACAGCGGAGAAATCCACCCATTCTCTTGGCAGAAGCGCCTTACTGCATGAAAAAGCAGGTTCTAATAAAAATAGCAACCTCTCCAGCAGCAGTGCCTTACCGTCTTCAATCCACTGTCTCCACCATTCCTACACAGTCGAATAGAAATCTGTAACACTTTTTACACCATATTAGTTAATTGGTTGAGATAACATGTCAGCACAGTGTGTAGCAAAATGATCGTCTCCTTAAATAGTGGTGCGTCTCACATTCCATGACAATTATTGACAATAAGAAAAGTTAAGCTGAATTCACAAGGCAGCACTAATGAGGTGTCATCGCCATCCGAGCCACTGTGGTAACAACTTTGGGCACGATGGTGAGACAGACGCCTCAGCATGCACTCTGATTTCTCTCACTCCTCATGAAACCGGTTAATGGCTCGAGTGCAGAGCCCAAATGAAGCAAGGACAAAGAGACTCGACTGATCGGCCAAGTTCAAAACGTCTGAGCGCTCCCCGCTTTTCTTTAGCATGCAGCACACGCCCTTAATATTCCTGCATTTATCAATGGAGACCACTCTCCCCAGAAAGACAAGAGGATATGCAAACGACCCTTGACAGAAGGCATTTGATATGCTAAAGGCTCCTGATAAATGGTATTAACCTGGCCAGGTGCTTTCCAGCATATGAATAAAAGGGATTTGAGAGAACAACAATATTCAGTAACGGAGAGGAAGGTGAAAGGAGCCGAGACACGCAAAGGAATTGTATGAATCCAAATGCAACTAAGAAAAAATCCTCAAAACCCATGATATCAGCACTTCATCTTTTTAGGTATACGTGCTGGAGCTGCTCCACCACAGTGTGCATACAAATGTAAAATTACATTTCCCCAGACTACAGCAACCAGAGCCAGCAGAGCATGTTCTAACCGCACTTACAAGTTCCTACGAATGCCCTTTGGATTCTAATATTTATGCCCTAACCATGTGTTGGGGGAGTTAATGAAATGAATCTAAAAAAGGCTGCCTCTTTCTTCCATGCAGCCAAATACACACCAAAATGTTTTGCCTTAAAGGAGCAAAATGTAACAATTGCATGTCCAAAAATGAGAACTGCGGTCCAAATAGCAAGCTGGAGCCATAGTCGCTATATTAAAGGAGAAATCTGTAATATATTTACTGTAATAAATCATAAACCACGACCACGATATGTCATCAGAGATCAAGGAAACATGTTAAGTTAATATACTTGCTTCCCTGACAACAACAGCTTCAGAGAAGTCTGCCGCCAGGCTGGACTGACTGTTTTAGTTTGCCCATTTCATGTTAATTAGAGTTAAAATTATTGCTGAATGTTTGTTGAATTAGTAAGTGTCTGTTTATGAGTTGTAAGAAATCATGAATAATCTTGTAGAAGGAGTGGATCTTTATAATGGTTAATTGAGCAATATGTTAATGGAGTCTGGCAGACAGTGAGACAGGCAGCGATTAACTCAGTCGAGTGTGTTATTTTCATAGCAGTGAGCTTTTGTTTTCAGGATAATGGACTAAACTTTACATTTATAGAAAATTGATAGTTATAAAAAGTATACGAGTCATCTTCTAAAAGATTATTCATGATTTCTTACAATTTACAAACCAACACACCCTCATACCTAAACGGCAGAATAGGTCAGTTGTAACAAACATGGCAAGTTACAGTTTAGGCACAAATTACTTGGTCCTCTTGAGACAATAAAACTACTTGGGTACGGTTAGGAAAACTAACTCTGTCACGTATGTCATGTGGATGGAAGTGATAAGACGTTACTCATGCAATGTTAAACCTAGTGACGTTACACATGTTGTTTACATTGTAAAACGGTTGCAGTTTGGTGAGGTTTAGGAGAAAGATCTTGGTTTGGATTAAAGTAAACTCTGAAGACATACTGTGGTCATTTTATCATTTATTTAATAGTTAATATATTACAGATTTCTCCTTTAAGTTAAATTAAATTGTAGCTCTGCTAGCAGCACCAATTCATCACCTTTTGCTCTTACCAGAAATTAGGTGACTTTTCTGATCTCAAATGTTGCATGCCTCTGTGGCCCCACCACTTCACTCTGAGTCCCTGTCAATAGAAAATTACCATCTAACACTTGCTTCTATTGTCTGATTTAAGCAGAGGTTGGAAAGCCAGGGCGATTGATCCAGGGCATATATCAATAGCACAACCTCCAGATGCTCAGCACTTTTCAGAAAGCAGGCTGCATTTCCGTTTTAATGTGTGGGCTTGAAAGCTGAGACGGGACATTTGGATTTCTGCATTCAGATTTGCCCACCACTGTTTAGTTCATGCATGAAAACATGTATCAGTTTTACATCCATGTTTTAAGAGACAATGCACTCTGCTGCCTGTGCAATATCTGGAAATTTTGATCTGGAGATCAATCTCTTCCCTCCTGCTGATCAAGGTGGTTGGTGAAAGGGAGATGTAAGACCACACATTGACCATTTTGTCCTTTACAATCAGACCATGCATGAACATGTGTTAATGCCACATGAATTCTATCAATGGTCAAACAACTCAGGAAGTTGCACGGGAAGAGCAAAACATTCTTCAGGCTTATTTGTTGGATAAAGGACAGCTGAGGTTGTTTAAACATGACCCATGAATGCATAAATGAGCTTTTATTATGAAGCAACTAAATCAGGAAGCGTTGGACTTTTTTTATCAGTGCTAACTTAACACGACTCATATACGACTGAGAGTGAACATTAAGATGAACATGAAAACAGTGATGCAGACGAGAAACTAAACTTCAAACCACAGAGATTCAGTTAGAAGCTACAAAAGCAATGCACAGAGACTTTTGAAAACATCTCTCGCTGCTCTCCGGCACACAAGTTCACGCTCGCAGCACATGCTTATTTGAGTGGGAAAAGAGCGATTGTTACAGTACATGTTACCACAGCCTACTTGAAGGTGGGTCGGCACCCTAACTTTGGAAAAGGTCCATCTCTTAAAAGTGGTAATGGAAATGCAAACCAGCATGGCAAGGTTTGACTGAACGTGGCCAAAAATGACAGTGGACAAGCCACATTAGTGGCATCAAACTGTGAGCTTAAAGATGATAAACAACTCACTCACCCTCCCCTTCCAAGCGTGTTAATGGTGACCACAGAACCAGCAAAAATGCGAAAGGCCCTCTCTAGAGCCAGTGTTTGCTTTGTCAGTACTTTGCTACTGTAGAAACATGGCGGTGCAACATGGCTGCCTCCATGGAAAAAGATCTGCACCCTCTGAAGATATAAACTGCTCATTGAAAGGGAAAAAAACACCAAAAATTATTTTCAGGTAATTACAAACTAATGAAAACATATTTATGAATACTATATTCAGTTTCTGCCATACTCTGCCAATGGATCCCCCTAAATCTCACACATTAAACTTACAATACTACAAACATGTTACATTAGACAATACAGTAAGTATCTACAGTGCAAACAATCTTATCACTGACTTTTATATTAAGTGCTCATTTTATCTACAGGCCTACTCAAACTCCGATTCAACGGTTTGACACATTGAGGAGTAAAAGACTTTCTCAGCCTGTTAAGTTGAGCCTGTGGGACTCTAAATCTTCTGTTTGCTGGCAAAGGCTGATATTTGTGGAATAAAATATGAGCAGATCTGATGTAATACTAGCAGCCAGAGATAACATTCTTTAATATATGCAGTGTGAGTACTTAACTTGAGCGTTTGACCCACAATCGTTAAGCAGATACGTGGCAGTCTAGCTAGTCTAGAGTCTGAGAATTTGCTCCAAATGACCTGAAGATAGTACATATGCTGTTTTACCTTGCTTCAGATAGAATCTATATGTGCACTGCAAGATAAAGCAGTATCCCCATAGATGCCTTAATATTTATGGGATGAAACTTGTTCAATCTGTTATGGACAGTAACAGGAGGATGATTAATAAATTAATTCATTTTGCACCACTTCACTCATCTATTTGTGCTGTGCTCATCTTCAGTGCCAAAGACAGCAGTGTAGTATTCATGTAAAAACTTCAATATAAATGTATTCGGAATATAAGTTTTATATCATCTGCGGTAGTAACAGTAGAAGAAACAAATCGTAACACTGAATGACGAGGATCATGTTTGCCAATGAGATCTCTGGCTGAATTGCATTGAATGCAGATATAAAATCCAAGAGGACCGCCCTAGCTGGAGTTTTATGTTTTATGTCTTAATGTCTGAATGCTTAAATATAAAATGTATAAATGATGAAGCCTGACGGATGCTGGATTTTCGGGGCCGATGCCAATATTGCTATTAGGCAGTAAAAAAAAACCAACAGCAACAAAAAATCCTGTCCATGATCGATATATTGGCTGATAGTCTTTATGACTGACATCAGGGCACAGAAACAGTAAATTGGCTGGTATTTTCCATAATTAGAAATAAGTAATTAAAAAAAAAAAGAAAAAAACAACACATATATAACTTGAATTAAGAAAAAGATTCAAATAGACTTAAAATACTGATACTACAACAACAACAAAAATTTGTTTTAATAATAGTGTATATCTTACATATATGCTCATATGTAGGCCAAAATTGCTGTGATTGGTCAACATTAGGCTCATAATATTTTCCATCCAATATATCAGTTTTTAATTAAAGATACAACTGGGACAGTTTTTACTCAGTGCAAACTTGTAAGTGTCCAATTTACCAACTCCACATTTAGAAAGCTGCTATCTTTCATAGATATGAATTTAATTTAATTTAATTTAATTTAATTTAATTTAATTTAATTTAATTTAATTTAATTTTAGTTTAGTTGACAAAAATACAGAATAAAGGTAAAACAAAGAAACAAAGAAACAAACAGAACAAAAGCAACAAACTAACAAAAAAAGAAAAAAAAAAAAAAAAAAACAGCATGCAAGACATTGTCCGGGATAACAATTTGAGTCCAGGACATTTTTCCATGGTGGTCCCTGATGTTCCATCAGATTGTTACCACAACAAGATGGAGCCATCCATTCAACGTCCATGGCAGGAGACACATGAACACATCATGCCACATTAAAATACAATAATCCATTTATGAAAAGAAAAAGATATGCTGGCAGTCTCCTCAGATAGTAAATAAGTTGTTGTACCTTAGTACAGATACGATCTATATGGGAAAACAATCCTTGGGTTCTGTAGGACACGCTTTCTTTGGGTATTACGTGAGTTATTCCATATGTGAGCATCTATTGAACATTGAAAATAGGTTGACGAACAGGCACAAGCTCATCTGCAAATGTTTTTAAAAGCATTGAGGTAATCTGGTCCTGTGGCCTTCCTCTGATTAATATGTTTAAAAGCGCTCTTCACCCGCTTAACAGAAACATCAATTCTATCTGACTGCATAGGTTAATTTGTAATGTCTTGATGTACTCACAATGTGATTAGCTGTTTGTTTATCCCAAAGTGAAACTAATTTGAAGAATTCAAAGTGTTAAATGAAAAAAATATATATTTTTTTTCATTTAATCATATTTTTTGTCTGTTATCACTGATTTGCTAAATAACCTCTGCACACCCGCTTTATCTGTGACGCAAACGTAGTGTAGTTATCCATGGGTGTTACAAAGCTGAAGGGCCCCAGCTGTGGCAAGTGAACCCCAGCTGATTTAGCCTTGAACAGGGGTAAGAACAGTCACCTGTATACCTGCCCATTGCCTCAGGCTAGGGGTCCACTTCAGTGATCTGATACACCACTGGGGGTCACGGATCACAGGATCCATGTTTTCTTTCCGGCCTGCTGGTGGTTAAGATAGTAACGGCCAGCCCAGGCCTGGCAGTGGCACAGTAAGCATGAGGGGTTGTCCCCCTGTGTGCTTTAGGAGCCAGTAGCCTCATTAATTCCACCACCCACTGGGTGAGTCTGTACCATCACAGCCAGGAATGTGGGTCCCTTTAAATCTCATATCTTTATTTACACGTTCAGACTTAGAATCCACACTTCACACAGCTGAGCAGCTTATCTCAAGTTAAAAAATGGGTATTGTGGGGTGGTAAATGTGAACATTCATATTTCTGAGCTGTAGTGAAGCTCATGATTGTGTTCCATTTGATAAATTTGGAATCTGATTGAAGGGGCGAATTTCTGGTGAAGAATTAAATAACATCTGCAGTTAATGTAGTGAGATAGCTACAGATCTTAACTGGTGCTGTATAACAGAAACATTTCTAACCCTGAAATCCTGCTTCATCTTTTTGATAGCCATAGTTTTGTGACCACGATAGACCACATTCAGACATGCCAACATCATTTTAACAGTTGCTCACAGCACCTACTGCCTCGTGCTTCATTTGACCAGAAGACTTGATATGTTCGATGCCTTCCCCCTGTTCTAAAGACCACACAAAGCAGCCTTGTTACAATGATAAGCAGTGGATAAGACTTTTCACCTTCACAAAAGAGAGAAACAGAAGTTTCCTTTGAAATAATGTGAACCAAAACTACCATGATAAATACACTGACTTATAAAGATCAAATGAAATGGTACAATCCTTTGGCGGAAGAAAAACCAGCAAGACCTTCATGTCAGATAACCGACTGCTTGATTGGCTAAGCCCCTCCTGTGATCCAAGAACCTGACTTCTTTAAAGAAACAGTTACATGTAAGACCAGCCGCTAATGTTGGTCATAGAAATACCAGAAGACTCAGAAGAGTCATCATTTAAGCGGACAAAATTAATTGTCATCAGCTAAATGAGAAGCCTGCTTTTATTTACTTCTCTGTGGAATCAATGACTTAAACTGGGTCACACCAGCATGGATTATTTTTTTAAACCTGATTAATTAATGGTTTAACTTTAAATTATGTTGCACCAAACTTTTTAAGTTTTTGCTCTTCATCTAAATTAAATCTGTTGCACCAAAAATGTAACCTTTAATTTAAACTGTGATCTAGTGAAAGCCAAAGAGAGTATGTGTGCATATGTGCAATCTGAGAGTGTGAAGCTTGACAAGCATAGCAACAATAACTAAAGAGGGTGGGGCTTAGCAAAGGGGCGATTTAGGAGGCAAATTTAGAATCTGTTCATTGATTCTAATGAAGTTTTAAGTTCATCAGTCTTTGTTAGCTTTATGAAGCTTGAGATAACCGCTGTAATAATGACACAAATCCCTGATGGGCTCTATAAATTACAAAAGATATAATCGTCCTGTATTTTGGTAATTTGGCTTATGTCCATAAAAATCAAAATAAATGAACACCCAGTTTCCTTAAGCACTTTAACAGCGTTAAACACAGACACATTCGCATCAGCACAGGCACACACCCACACACACTCACACACAGACGCACACACTTACTTTCCTCAAGGGCATGAACAATAGCACACAGGAGAGAGGGGTGTGAGGAGCGGTGTGGCATATTGCTGGGACTAATTTACCAGCGGCGAGGGGAAGTGCTGAGTGGACACAGCTCGGCGGCTGATTCGGGGCCAGGGCTGGGGCCCCTTGGCGACAGACAGACACCGCCAAGGAGCTGAGGCAGCGGAAAAGTC
>JAJHUR010107910.1:0-20383 GCA_027495735.1 Lutjanus campechanus | reverse complement strand
TTGAAAATAAGAGTATGGGTGTACGTGTTCATTAGACTGCTTGAAATCTGATCAGGAATCAAAGGAACAATTTAACGTTTTAGGAAATGCATTTTTGATTGATAGAAGATTGATATCACTCTCATATCTGACCATTAAGTTAGTGCCAGGTCAGCAAGTATAAGTATAGCTTAAAGGGATAGTTCAGATTATTGAATGTGAGATTGTATGAGGTATTTATCCAGAGTCAATATACAGTATTATCTACAGTGGATGGCAGTCAGCTAGTTTTGCCACTTAAGGATGGTTTGCCTAAAAAAAAAAAAGGTGCAGCCTTTCCCAGCAGGAAACTGCTGTTGTATTAGACAAATATCACTCAGTAATTTCACCTGACAGAACATAGGTGTTGCAGGTCTACTGCTGACTGACCAGTTCATTTGTTTGTATTATTATGTCACTTCTGTGTTTTAAAGGGTTAGTTTGAATCCAATTCTGTGACTTTGGTGTTTTGACACATTACTCTGGATCCAAACTATCCATCCAAAGTTACACAATCTGATCTAACTAACTGTTCCAGGCAGGATAGACCAGCAACTCCTGTGTTCTGAGAGGTAAAATGACAGGTTTTGTTAATGGAGTCTGGTGGCTTTGAACAGAGTGATCTAACAGCTGTTTCTAGTAAAACAAAAACTTTGTCAAACTCCCTTTAACAGGAATATCTTGGTTATGCTCATTTTCTGAGGCATGAGACATGTAAGTTGTGTTTAGTTGTGTAGCTGACTACATGTTATTTGCTGTCGGATGACATATATAGATATATAGACATGGTTTGAATTACAGTGGAGCTAAGGGTAGCTCAGCTCCCCTGAAAAGGACATGGGCTCGTCTGAAAGCTTACTTTAAGATACTAAGGACAAGTCCTAAAACATCAGAATCAGCAGTTCCTGCCTATGATACTGTATGTAAAATCCTCCTATGTAAGAATAAATATCTTAATAAAATAATTTTGATTTAAGAATTCTTCACATTAGTTGCCATTCAGATTAAATGATACCACGTGATGTGTGGTTCTTTAAAGGGTGAATATGCAAAGCAGAAAAATGCTGCCTGTGTCCCTGTGCTGAATTCATGATTTTATATTTAAATTCTTATTAATTTTTTAATCTCATTAAGCAGATTTTGATTTTTGAAGCAGTAGCAATATGTTGTTGTTGCATATCTGTGAAATGTATGAAACATTGACAGTATTTACAGTCTATCATCGTACCAGTAGAACATTTTTCATAGTAACCCTGCATCTGACTGCTCTGCTGTGCACTTCCATGCATGCACATG
This sequence comes from Lutjanus campechanus, assembly GCA_027495735.1. Lineage (NCBI taxonomy): Eukaryota > Metazoa > Chordata > Actinopteri > Lutjaniformes > Lutjanidae > Lutjanus > Lutjanus campechanus. The sequence continues at coordinate 19,069 of JAJHUR010107910.1, read as the reverse complement.
CATGTAGCGATGTACACTGGAAAATAGGGCTCCCCCAAAGGCCACTGTGGAAATAAATGGAAATTTTGAAGGTTGCATATGACTCCTGGCATGTGAAACCACTAAGGTTATAACAGTTTCAAAAGCTTATGCCTCACACACATTAGCAGATAATAACTGCCACTGTCTGGAATAAGTGAGAGAGTATGTTTTGTCTTTGGTTCAGGTGAAATAATCCTTTCCATGATTCTTCACAGCAGTGTGTATACTTTCCCATTGTTGGCCACACCTGAATAAGCAGTATAGAAAAAGGCTGGGGGTTGATGGGCTCCACGTGGTGTCCCTGGCTCTATTGTTTTTCAGGCTGAAGACGATCAATTATACTTCCTGTGGTGTCAAGGCCATCAGCACACATTTGGCGTCCACCCAGGTCGATGGCGCCAGAGTGACGGGTCATCCTAAATAGATTAATAACACACTAACCTCCAACCACTACACCTCAACATCCACATCCCTCCGACCCCATCGTCTTGTCCTCTGATTTTCATTAAATCAGCTTGCATTAAGGATGAGCCTTCAGAAAGTACTCCAGCTATTAATATCCTGCTCCACAGGTCGCAATCGTCAACCCCACCAATCCTCCACCCAGCAAATCAGGAGGTCACCCAGAGGCAGCTCTGACTGGGGTTATAATGGAGGGTTAGGACAGCAAATCAGATTGCTGCTTGCTTAATTGAGTATCTAACTTAAATGGTCCTTGTTATGTCCTTGTTATTGACATGCCAGTAAGAAGCTCATCAGCAGCTTCTGTTACTGTGCTTTTCTGTTTATCTATAAGAGGAAGAGCAGTAATAAAACTATTTATTTCATTTATATTTTCAGCTCTTAAGGAAATATAAAATATTTTCAATTTCACATTCAAACAAATCGACCGAAAATGAAAGAATTCTACTTTGACCCTCCTGTAGGTTAATAGAGAAAAAAAAAAGGCACTGTAGGATAATCCTGCACTGAAAGAAGGATGTGTTTAAAGGGAGTCTGGAAAATATGAGAGAAAATGTATTAAGCTTTGACCTTTCGAGCCTGTTGCATTAGTAGGTTTCTTTATGTTTGTTTTTGGTACCTTTCATTTTCCACATCTCGCTGGCCTGTACTGACTCATATGTTAGAGCCCTTCTGCCACCTCTCTCTCTCCATCAGCAGCCAAACGGAGCAGAGCAGCCGACACACAAAGGAGATTAAGTGGCTCTCAAAAATCACAGATGATGATGATGATGATGATGTGATAACATGACTCGCACAAGTCAAAACTGTGAAATGTGACATCCACAAACATGTAGAACATAACGTTGTTCAAATTAGCTTCACTTTTCAACATTAAAGTACATCAATAATTATAATCCAGTAATATAATATGCATCCTGCATGATACATGGTTCTCTCTACTTTTGGTTCTTTAAGTATATTTTGATGCTAAGACTGGTTGTACTTTAACCTAAATTACACACAGGACTTTTACTTGTAGCAGCATTTCTGCACTGTGGTATTGCTACCTTCCATTCAGTAACAGATCTCAGTATGTCTTCTGCCTCCTAGTGGCTGATCAATGCATCATTAAACAAATGTCACATGACTTTCAAGTGGTTTGTAGCATCATAACAACCATGAAAACTAGGCAAACTAGAGCAGTAGCAGATTAAAAAGTTATGTGCTTGTGCTACCATAGCATTGAATATGAAGGGGGTTGAAGTCATTACATTGTCTTTTGAATTCAAAGTAAAAAATGTAGCCTAAATAAAAAGCAGCAGCAGTATGGATGACTGAATCATGTTGTGGGCTGTGTGTAGAATATTTGTTTCACATTTTTTAGACGACTAGGTTAAGTGCATCCATACAAATGTGCATTTAGCTTAGTTGTTTCAGACAGAGAAAAAGATGGTATTGGTATTGGCAGATACTCAAAATTGCTGTATCAGTGTCAGACATGAAAAACTAGTATCAGGTGATAGTTTTGCGTCAGCTGTCCTGGTGTTTGACCAATCAATGTTCATTCTTGCCATCCCCATCCAGATAGTTTGTATTCCCTGTACTCCCTTTAACCCACTGAGTTATTTATATATTTTGGTGCGAGTTAGTTAGAGAGTTTTGGAGATATTGGCTGTCAAGATTTCTCTCTTCTCTCCAATATAATGGAACAAGATGGCAATAGTCCTTTCATGCTCAAGGCAGTTAAAAAAAAAACACATTGTAAAAACTGAACTCTCTTTCTAGAAATCACTACTACTACTGAAGAACAACTTTCTCTCTATTAGAAACAAAGTAGTTCTGACATGAAACTGCTATAAACAAGGTCTGTGGATTATCTTGAGTAACAGGGTCATAATTTCTGTAAAGAGACACTGGCTTTGAAATTTTCAAATGTACTTTTTGATACTTTGAGCACCACAAGCAGACTCACAACTCAACTCACACCAAAAAACTAGATGGATAAATAGCACTGCAGGCCAGAGAAAAATGATTTTTTTTTTTTCTGTCCCTTTAAAGTCAGCATTATATATTAAATGTGCATTTGCGCCCTTTGTCACTTGTATGGCTTCAAAAAACACAAATCAGTGTGTGCCAGTGTTACAGTGTGAAGCACACAGGACATGAATGAGTGCTGCCCCTTCCCTCCTGTGTCATCCTCTCTTCCTGGCACATTTCTCCCCAAACACATTTCTTTTCCTCTGTTCGGATGTTACTGCCGCGTCTTGACACTGTCTCTCTTCTTTCTCTGTTCCTCCTCCAGATTGAAATCCGGGACACCAAGGATCCAAGATTTGGAGTCCAGCGGTTCCACTGAGAGCCAAACTTCCTCTCCTCCTCTACAGTTCCCACCCTCCGTCCCTCCCTCCTTCCATCCATCCTCCTCCTGCTCCTCCTCTCCTCTCCTTAGCTCTTCAGGTTAAACCCTTGATCTGGGCTTGGAGGCCAGAGCCCAGCAGTTTGTATGATAGAACTGAAGTGGAGTCACCTGACAAAGGTCAAACACTCTGCCTGTTGGAAGAGAAATAATCCTGAGAGGAAGTTTGACTATCAGCTTTATCAAACTCTGGGATAAAATCATTCATAACATACAGTCTCACTGTCTCATAACGTTGTTATAACAAAGATTATTAAGTTATTGATAAAGATAATAATGCTTGCAGTGGGAGTATTCTATGAAAATATACATATTTTTATTGAGTGGAGAAAAGCTATTTCCAGCTTTCAAAATAACATTATAAAGTGCGTATGTAAAAGCACACAGGTGCTACTTCTGACATAACAAAAAAAAAAAAGAAAAGAAAAAAAAAACAAGAACAAGGGGAAAAAAGATGATTTTGTACAGCCACAGTGTAATTTTGAAGTCTTTTTCAGGCCAATTTTCAACTGCTCTTTGTATATGACAAGGTCTGATCCCAGGAACTACAAAAAGAAAACATGTATGTAAATGAGATGTTTCTATGGAAACAGGGTTAAAAAAAAGAGACTCTTAAGCATTTTTTTTTTTGCCCCCATACATGAAACATCCCTGTACGCTATAGTAAAACCTGTTTCATTGTTAAATCATGAAAAAAGTGTGGATTCCACTTGTCTTTTAATCACGTGTGCAATTTTGAGCCACCTGTCATCCTTCAGTCCACACTGAGAAAACAAAGCTGAGAGGCAGAGAAACATATGGAAGACGAGGACGACCACACCTGCAAGTATTCTTTTAAGGCCATTGTGTCAAGATCACAAGTTAATTATTTTGTTATCTCAACTTAACAAAGCTTGTTTTCTCCTGATAGCAGAATTCATTTGTCATCTCAACATAAAGCTCAGTTTTGTTATCTTGAGATAACAAGGCTCAGTTTCTCAAGATAACGGGCTCAGTATTTCGTTGTCTCCACATAACAAAGCTCAGTTTCTTGTCATACCAGGTTAGTTCAGGTTAGGTTTCTTGTGATAATCGGCTAAATATTTTGTTATCTGGAGATAAAAAAGCTCAGTTTCTTGTGATAACGGCTTAATTATTTTGATATCTCGAGATAGAGTTCAGTTTCTCATGATAATGGGTCAACTTATCTTATTATTGAGATAAAGTTTGGTTTCTCGTGATAATTGGGTTAATCATTTTGTTGACTCAAAATAACAAAGATTGTTTTCTTATGACAACTAGGTTAATTATTTCATTCTCAACATAACCATGCTCATTTTCTTGTGATATGAAGTGTTTTGTTATATAAAGCCTGATTTCTCTTAATACCAGTTTTATTTATCTCATTATCACATAGAAAACAAGTTTTGTTATCTCGAGATAATGGCATTAAAATAATTAATTGTGAGTACAATATTCTCAGGACATTCTCGACTTCCATAGAAACGTCCTTCCTGTCCTCAGCTATTTCATTCATTCACATTTCACTATATTTGTTTTTTCTTTTTTTCAAAGTGTGCTTCTCCCCCCCACACTCATGTTTGTGTTCAGTTCTGCTGTAGTCGACTGGGTTTTGGTTTGTACGTCGTCCGCCACCAGGAAAGGCCCTGCATGCTGCATCTATCTCAGGCTTGCAAAGACGAGGCTTCCTGTGCACACTCAGCGGGGCTCAGACTCCGTTCAGTCCAGCAGGGAGTCTGCTGCACTATCCAGGCCCACCAGCTGAAGAGCACAGAGCTGAAGCTCCATGTTGAGAGGACAGACCCAGCACAGACAACAGGCAAGACACACTGTGCCACCCCCCTGCTCTGATTCCACACAGGACCCTTACTATGGAGTGAGATTAGTACTTTAAAATACAAACGTGAATCTGACAGGTTTATACTGAATGGAAGGCACCACTGAATGCAGGCTGAAGGCTGGAAACAAAGCGAGAATGACCCAAATTAAATTTAGTTTTAAATCGACTTTTCTCAGCTCAGATTTTGTTCTAAAATACAAATGTGGTGGACAACAGACAACAGACAAGTACAGATTCAGTCCAACAATAAAACAATGAGCTACAAGTTCAATGCTTGTTTGGTAGCCTCATGGCTAAAAACATATTCAGATTACAGTTTATTGAGCACCTTAAGTCCTGAAAGGTTATAAGGCTATTTCTTTTATCTTGTGCACAAAACTTAGTCATCTTGTGGGAGCAAATTATTATCTTTTGCACACAAGATAAAAAAGTATCACTTTTCAGTGACTTGTGCACACAAGTTATTATCTTGTGTGCACAAGACACAGGACTTTAGAGCCTCCCTAACAGTATTTAGCACATAATTTCACACTTATGTTTTCAGAAATATACCAGACACCTGATCAGTTTGATGGCATTCTTAGCTAAACTACACTGCAGTGCAAGTTCTTTTATTGCTATTGGGACTAATTTGCTAGCACGTTTCACAACTCTTCACATTACTGCTCAATGCACATTTCACACCCAATATAACAAATTTCTTCCTCATCTTTCACCCATTTTTACCAGCCTAAAAAAAACCTGGCATTGTAGGAATGACAAATCAAGTTTTCTCATTGTTTAAACATCTGTCTAAACAGATAACCTTAAGGAGTGCTGTGAGAGAGATTCCACAGGCTCCAGTATCTGGACCCTTCAAAATATACATTATTATATAACATGAAAATATCTGTATTTACAGTCTGTGATGTCAACCCTCAAATCGCATCTTTGGGACAAATCCTTTAAGCGGTTTCAGTAATGTGAACCTGACCCTGATACTGAGATGGTTCTTGTAGCTAATTTTACGGACATATTCCCTTGTTTTGTTAGAGCGCCAAACGATTTAACTGTCAAACCACTGAAAACGATGTAAATCACCTGAGCTCAACCACATTTCATGGTCCTCTTGCCAAAGGTCAAAAACAAACTTCCATACAACTTTAAAATGAAGCTTCCAGTTTGAACTACTGTTCTATAACTTAATGTAGTCAGAGTTTCACAGAACAGTTTGAGACCATTTTACAACTATAGCCACTACTATCTATTAATAATAATAATACAGATTTAGTTCAACTTTCAAGAATTTCACACCGGTTCTATTGTTGCACTAATAACTGCACAGTTCAGGATTACACCTGCAATTTGGAACGACTTTTTTTGTATGACATTTCTTTTAAACTGATGTGTGGTTTACACTGCGCAGTGTTTGGTTGGCAGGACCATTAGTCCAAACCATGACATTTAAGCTTAAGTCCTTCTGAATGAATCATATGCCAGCAGGACGGAGCTCACCGAGGACACAATACAGAGAGCTGTCCCCTCTCTGTGTTCCTCCTTGTTATTCTTCATCTGCCTACAAATATTCCACTTTGTTCCCTCCGCTGTTATTCAGTTGTGCCAAATGAAGATATGGAAAGTGTACTTTTATATTTGACCCCTGGATTTCTATTTCAGTGCTCAGTGTGTTTCTTTTTTTTTTCTTCTTTTTTTTAAAACATGGTTTGATTTTCATTGCTCTGCTGTTGTTGTAATGTTCTTTTCTCTGGTTATGGGATGCTGTGGTGTTTCCCAGTATTAAAAAACAGAATGTTTGTGCAGGGTTGTGACAGGAGAGTCCAGCATGGCAGCCAGTGTAATACACCATCACTTTCTCACCATCGGTGTTGTTGTTTTAACGAGAAAAAGAATAAACGGATTGACTCTTAAAATTGTTCTAGCTTTCCCAGTTCCTCATTTTCCATTTCAGTTTTCATTACTTCTGTTTTTTTTTTAATTGCCAAGACAAGAGTTCAATGCTAATGTGTTTTTTCACAAGTGGGTCAGAAATTTACTTGCCTCAAGTCAAATTTGACTTTCCCTGCACAAATAGTTTTATTAGCAGTTATCAAATAACAGCAAAGACTAAATTTAATTTTCATGTTTAAGCTAGGGCTACAACATCTAATGTTCATCCCAGTTTTTAAAGTCCAAGCGGATGTCTTTAAATGTCTTGTTTTGTTAGTCTAAAAACACCAAATACATTCAGTTTAATATGATAATAAATGAAGAAAACTGAGAAATCTCTATGATTGAGAGAATGAACACAGCAATTTTTAACCATTTTGCATAAAGACTTACTTTAAAGATTAATTGATGATCAAAATGGTTTTTACCACTTTCCCTGCTGGCTAAGTAAGTTACCATATGTACTTGACCTGGGCAAGTGGGCAGTCCTTATTGTTGAGCCTGAAGACACATTTCTTAAAATGACTTTACATTTCCCAAAACAGAAATGCAATAACTGCACACTCATCTTAGCAAACGTCAAACTTCCATGTGAAAACCAAAGACTCTGCTCAAAACCAAATAAATCGAGCTTTGCCTTCAGACATCACGCAAAAGCCATCAAATACACTGCAAAACAGCAATTATACACCAGGGAGATCCCAACCTCTTTACATGATCAACACAATATAAAGACACATGTATACACTTGTCTGAGCTGATTGAAGCTGAATTTTCTTTTATTTATTTATCTATCTTGGTTTTACATCATCCAAGGCCTTCTGAAAGAGTTTAATTAATATGTCTAAGCAGTTCAGCAGCCTAAATAATGACTTTGATTGAATCCATATGTATTTATAACAGAATTTATTTATTCATTCATTGTGGGCGTTTTTTAATGCACAATGTCATCTGTTGGGAAATCTTGTAACCAGTGCGGACTGTCAGTATTTTGATCAGAATAAACTAGCATATAATCACTCAACTGGAGCAATGTGTAACCACATTGAGCACAGGCGAGTGGATGGTGACCTACAGCCTGCTGCTGCTGCTACAACTGCTGACGTCAGCCACACTGTGTAGCAGCTAATGTCAGCTCCGGGTAAACCATGTTGTTTATCTGTAGACAGCTGTGATTCTGCATGGTCTGAACAGTTAACACGTGGTGAGTTGCTGTCAGGTTTTGTAGGATACTGTGTAATATTCATAATGCACGGCACAAAGTGTCACATTTCATTCGCATTTAAAATACAATTTGGTTATTGAAGAATGTGATTAATGGCTTCAAATGGCTCTAAATACATGTCATATTTTATCAGACAATGTTCAACATTATCAATAAGTTGTGCTCGATTTTGACAGTTTTCTGAGTGTTTTCTTGCTTTCAGACTAGTTGACTAGTCTAAAAAAATGTTTTTGTCTAACAGGAAAATTAGTCGCCAGGAACATCAGTGATTTAAAGATTATAATTTCCATCCTAAAAAATATTTAGAGCTTCAATTCAAGCCCCTGAAGCTGAATCAACCAGCAATGAAGTTCCATTTTGTTATTAGAATGCACTGAAAATGTTACTGACCAATTAGTGAACACAGTGAGGAATTACTGAGCAGACTGACCAAATGACCAAGTGCTTCATGAGGTCTGCAGCTGGGAGCCTTGTAGACAAACATCAGGCACATCTGGTACATTTTTTAAAACAGAGCTCCACCACACTCATTATTCAGAACAGAAATGGCTGCTTCTCTGCTGCCATTTGTGCTCCGAGTTCACACCAGAGTCACTCTTCACTACACCACCCTCCATTCATCCCTGTTCCATCATTACATAAGAGGCAGCAGCAGCAGCTGACCCGCATCTCATCCTCCTGCTCTGTCCACAGTCTGTACAGGAGACATTACTGCTGGAACATGGAGCCCCGGGGGACACAGCACACCCAGACACTGCCACTGTGTGTGAGTGTGTGTGTGTGTGTGTGTGTGTGTGTGTGTGTGTGTGTGTGTGTGTGTGTGTGTGTACACATATGTAGTCATATGTATGTGTTGTTTGCCTGACTGCATTTATAAGCATGTGTGTCTATATGAGTACGTATATATGGGAATGTTTGTGTGCGTGTTTGTGTGTCTGTGTGCTGACAGTGTTCCACTGGTCCCATCTGTTTGTGAGGCGACGAGGCATTAAGGAGCGACTGTTACTGATCAGTATTATAAGTGCTGACCAAGCCCTGACCCAGGACACACACTTAGATACACACATACACACACACACACACACACACACACACACACACACACAGTCATGTTTCCATCACTTCAGAGGACATGACATCATTGCATTGCCTTACATAAATTTCCTGGAGACTCACTCTAACCAGCCTTAATAATTACATATTATTGGACTTTATTAAAGTATATTGTCATGAGAGTAGTGCAGCTCTGTTAAGGAATAGGGCAGTGTGAAATAAGAGTGTGCAGCATGCAAGTGAGAGAGCAGCAGACTGATGGTGCTCATAGCGGAGCAGAAACACAGACATAGCAGTTTAGCAAGTTGTCAATCTGGCAGTAAATGTACAAATTTTACAACAGGTGAAAAAGTTTCTAATTTTTTTCCATCTGTCAAACAGGTGAGAAAAACGTTTTTTGCCCCGATCATTTTTCTAAGTTACTTTTTCATCTGTGAAAACCATTGACATAAATTGAGATAAAGAAATAAAGATGAAGATGACGTCTCCTCCCACTGTACAAAGCTGAAGCCAAAATATTTTGGATATGAGCACTGACATCTTGCCCTTGTGACGTCATTTAGAGTCAGTCTGCAGAGTAGTGACCAGCGTTGGAGCTGCACTTTCAACTTCCTGCCCTCACAGCCGGTTGACTCAAGCGTGAGCAGAGCTCAGCTGTAAATCATGATATGAAACCCTGTTTTTATATCATCTAATAACTAATTAAAACCAAACTAATCAGATGGCAGGTAAAAAAAAAAACAACTTTCAGGATAATTTTTAAATGTTTGTTGTTGTAATACTCATTTTGGTCACAAGGGGCTGAATGTCCTAAATAAGACTAAAAGCATTCCTGTTTTCTTCCAGGTGTGTTTAATTTCACCATGCAGATCAAGAAAGAACCCAACCTGTTTGTAAGTTTTAGAAAATGGATCACCAGAATTTTTCTCTGACTGGCCTCTTCTGAGCGCAGAACGTTGTACCAAATGGAATAGGAATTTGATATTGAGTGTTTAACTGTGTTTCATGGCCTTGGAAGGCAGAAACCTGACTGACTATATTGACATTTAAAAGGAATCATCTAGAAGAGACACAATATTGTTTCTTTGTTGTCACACATCCCACACATTTGTCCTGTTATTGTTTTCCAAAAACCCTGTTTGACCCATCCACACCAATATGCAGCAATTTCTTATTTATTCAGTCTTGACCGAATGTCTGAAAAAAGCGGTTCATTCCCATGTAACACTGTACAGAGCAAATTATAGTTTTGCTTTGTGAGCTTTCAGTGAGTTTGCTCATTTCAGTTTAGTTTTTATTCTTTTAAAATGTTCAGTGTGAGTTAAGTTTTTTAAATTCAATTATTATAATATGGGGTGTATTTGTCAGGAGAAAAGTTTAAAGCGATATTCCACCGCAGAATGATAGTCCATACACGTGTGAAAATATCACGAGATGTACGAAGTCTCGTGATACATCAACGCCATGTTTACATGCTACCTGCTACATGCTACAGTTGACATTTCTGCTAAAAACATGGTGTAAATGGCGTCTTTTTAATGTCGCGGCTCACGGACACTTGGATTACACCACACAGAGACATTTTGTGTTTGTTTTGTGTTCTTTTTTTTTACATTTTGTACATGGTCGCCATTCACTGCCATTAGCTGCAACCCTGTTTTCTGCTGAAAACAGGGTTGTGAACTGAAGATCTTCACCCATCCTCACATCATAGACGTGAGTACATATTGAGTGGATTATTATTCTGCGGTGGAATATCGCTTTAAGATGTTCAGAACAGGTATTACAATACAAACACAACACTGTGTGAAGGCAGTTGACTCAGTCATGTTGGCATCTCAGTCCCAGTGTACACCAATGCCCCCTCGTGCTGGTTGACAAAGACCAAAACTAAATACATTCCCTATACATTTCTGTTTTATTTTCGTTAGTAAGTACACAGTATCGTTTTAGTTAGTTTACTTTCTAAAACCTGCTTTTTATTTCAGTTCACTAAAATGTTTTTTTTCCACACCTACTTTTGGTTTTAGTTATTTATAACAGCTTTAGATATAAGGACTAAGTGAGTAAAGGCAAATGATAGACCAGCTAGAACAGTCTGGTAAGGAGACATTACCGCTGGAACATGACACTTATGACATATGATATAACGATACACATATTCATCCATATACTTATATGAGCACAAATATTTGGATGAATATGTATGTAGTCTGAGAGGACTGATCCCTTCAATGCTACAAATCTTTACCAGCAGTACTGTATGTATGCAAGTGAATACAAATGCATACCTATGACACAGACAGTAATCTTCTACAGTCTGTCCACACTCTTGCTGCCATGGTACCATCACAGAGAAACAGTATCCATTTCAATCAGGAACCTTCCTCCCATCACTGGATGCAACATCAAGCTGAGGAACACATTACCATGTAACCCAAACCTCATGGAAACATCTCCTGGCACACCGCACAAATCTCTCCACCCCTGAGTCGCTTAGCCCACGCTAGCCGCCGCTATTTATAGCCATGACAGAGCAGCTAAAAGATGGCCGGAGGGCGGCGGGCCGCACGGTACGTCAGAAGAGATTGGCGCTTTCTTTGTTGTGGAGCAGCGTGTCCAGACTGCTGGCTGGATGGGGATAATAACAGAGATCCTCAGTGATGTGCCTTGCAGTCCTCTGAGCACTCCTCCCACTCGCTCATTCTGTCATCTCTCTGACTGCACGAGTCACAGGACGGCCGTGACCTCAGAGGGCCCACGTGGCCCTTCAGGTGAGCCAGGTGGGACTAGGGCTTCAAGGATTAATCGATTATTTATCATTTATTAAATTAGTCACCAACTATTCTGATAATCAATTAATCTGTTTGAGTAATTTTTAAAGAAAATTCTGATTCCAGCTTCTTAAATGTGAATATTTTCTGGTTTCTTTACAATTCTGATGGTTAAATTAATATATTTGAGTTATAGACAAAACAAGACATTTGAGGATGTCATCTTGGGCTAACCCTAACCCTAACACTCATCAACATTTTTCACCATTTTCTGACATTTTAAAATCAAATAATTATTAATTGATTAATTGAGAAAATAGCTGACATATTAACTAGGAAAATAATTAAACTAATCGGTAACTATTTTGATAATCAAATAACCGGTTTGAGAAATATTTTAGAAACAAAAGTCAAAATAGTCTGATTCCAGCTTCTTAAATATGAATATTTTGTCATGAGAGCTTGTGTACCCCATTGACCCCTTAGAGCTATGCCGGCGGGAGGCAACTCCTGGGGCAGGTTTACCAAACCGGACAGGTCAAGGGTGAGGGGTCAGACAAATGACAGTCAAAACTACATTTTGGGCTAATTACACAACCTGTTGTCAAATAAACGATTACAGACACCGAAACTATGGATACTCACCCTCATATTGATGGAAGCGTAAGTGACACTCAAATGGGACCCGTGAACCCCTTGGAGCAAACTCAACAGAGACCACAAAGGGGGAATAAGTCAAGAACGAGAAAAGCATGCTGGTACATTAGAAAACTATTACCAGACCATAAAACTGGCACAGCTGGCCAAAGGAATCCAACGTTACAACTTGGAGATGGACTGAACACACACTTAGAAAGAAACCAACATAACAAGACAGGGTCTTGACCACAACCCACAAGGAAAGAGGAAGCCAGGCAGACCTAAAACCAACTGGAGGTGGTCCACACTCAATGAGCTAAACAAGAAGCAAAGACCACTGCACAGAAGAGAGTGAGGTGGAGATCCATGGTGGACTCCTTCTGCTCCCAAGGGGGCAAAGAGGACGAAGTCGAGTTTATAAATGATGCTCCTCATAGAAAAAAACTAAATGCTAAAGGCTAAACATCAGACATGTTTGATGGGACCCCTGAAGACAAATGGACGGTCGTCTTCTTGCTGCTCTCCTTATTTTACATGTTTTGGCAGAACAACAGAAACACAAACACACTCACACAAACACAAGTACACACAAGTGTTTGCAGAGCCAAAACGAGGAGTAAACACTGTCTGACCATGCAAATGTTTTCATCAAACATGCAAATTTCTCAGCCAATCCAAACACACCCGACAGACACACACACTACTGTATAGTACAAAAATAAACTACTATGATTATTATTGCATGCTTGTGCCCCCCCAGCTGACACCACAGTACAGGTTCAATGCAGACCACACTTCCCTCTATCAGATGTCCTCTCCAGTCCTCCCAGGAGAGCTCAACAGCTATTGTCAAACATATTTTTCAGTACTTTGTCGTACTGTCAAGAATATCATCACTACAGAATTTCCTGAAATACTGTGATATTTTAGGCCCACATCACCCACTCCAGTGGTTTCCTCCTGCTACCCACGTCTCCCTTTAATAGAGGAACCATCTCTCGCCATCATCAACAGACCTGTTATAAGCTATTCTTTTTACATTTGACCTATTTTATATTTTTTCATATTTCTATTGTATATTATTTAAAATACCGGGAATATTTATTTATATTTTATATATCCACTGAGAGTGAAACACTCTCTTGATGTGTGTGTATGTATGTTATGTATGTATTCTGTGTTGACATGGTGCAAATATTTTTATTTATTTAATATCTATTTTAATACCTAGATTTTCAAACTGTGGTGTTGGTGGTACTTGAGCTCCTTCAGGTGGTAAACTGAGGAATCTCCTCATTTTTTTAAATTAACTAATACTACACAATTTCAAATGAAAATACTTGAACTATGATATTGCATAATATAATTTAAAATCCATCTTTGTCTTTCCTATAATATTTTTGTTTCACTCTCAGCCTGTTACGTAGTCATGTTCATGTACATAACTCATGTATACATCATCCATGAGTAGTTATGAGTTAAACTGCGATGGCAAGATTCTGTCTGTAGCTGAACAGAGTCGGCCTGCTACTCTACTGTCTGTTACTGTGTGTTGGTCATAAAGGTGGTACTTGGTGAACATAATACTTTGAGGTGGTACACAGTGTAAAAGGTTTGAGTAACACTGTTCTATTACATTTCTTTTGTGTTGTTCTTTCACATAACTAAATAGAGGGGTGAAAATAGGCTAAATCAAAAGTTTCTAAGGGACATGTGGGGTGCCTGGTATTTTCTATCTTGAAAGGAGTCCTGTGAAAAAAAACTGTGAACCTGTGTACAAGGCATCAGTGTTGGGCAGTAATATATTACTGTAATATCATTACAAGTAGTGTAAGGTTACTTTTTGACCAGGTAGACCATGTGTGCACGCTAAACAAAGGATGGAGGATGAGGGAGAGAGAGACAGTCTACATGTGGAAGGATTATCATTATTTTGAGTTTGTTTGGTTCCTCCAGAGAGAATCTGTGCTGATGGATCTAATTTGAAGGTCAGAGGTCGACTTTATTTCCACCACAGCTGACATCTGGACAGAAACAACGAAAACTTCCTGGGTGGTAACACTTCACTGGATCAGCAGAGAAACTTGGTGCAAAAGTAATAGAGTAATATGACCAATGTAACTTATTACTTTTGATAACATGTAATAAGTACAGTAATTTTATTACTTTTTAAAGGACTAATAAGTAAAAAGTAACCCATTACTGTTTCTTTAGGCTTTTTGTTTTCTTTTTTCCACAATATTTTAATTGAAATTAAAACTGCTGGAAAGGCAGCCTTTTATAGGCCTGGGTGATATAGCTGAAATACCTATTATGATAGTTAGGTTTCATATCTGTTGATATCAATAATTATTGATCATGTAGGTTGTGACAGACAACATGTTGGCTACTCCAAGGGGTGGAAGCGGCTGAGGTGATAAAATGAGCAAATAGCACAATATTTCTGAACAAATACCTCAATAATGTGACAGTATCATAGAGGTGACTGTCAGTGCTTTCACAAAATATTAACCCAAAAAGAATTTTCAGCTGAGTGGGTTAAGGCAAGTGATAGAACAGCCAGGACAATCTGATAAATTCAGAACATGACATGACTATACTGTAACACAGCCTTTAAAACCAGGAACAGACAACACATGTTATATCACAATATCACAATACCTTGTCTCATGTCATGATATGATGTAATTGATATATTTCCCAGCCCTAGCCTTTTAAATTCAACATTTGCCATAAATTTCACAGAAATGTGTTGCATTAACACAATTAACAAAAGCCAAAAAGTAGGCCTGCAACCAAAGATTACTTCCTTTGTCCATCGATCCTGTCGAACATCTTCCTGATCAATTAACCAGCAGATCAACTCTCTAAAAATATCAGTGCCTTTCACAGCCCAAAATCTAATAGTAAAGGGATGTTTTTGCGAACATTTAACGTTTCGCGGACATTTTCTGCTCCACCTTTTTACTTTTCGGTCCTGCATTCTTTAATTTGTATTTTTGACGCAAACTCTGCTGTTTCTGTCACCAATTCATTTGATTATTTCCCGCCTGACCTCTGACATTAGGATGGATTGATCCACTTAAAGGGGTGGAGGGAGGTGACGGTCAGTACCACTGCTTGCACCTGTCTTCCAGTACAGGTAGTACGGTAAAACACGTATTTTGAAACGAAAAAAACAAACTGGTTTGCTAACCGCCAATAAGCACTAAAGAATAAGAACAAGTATTTAAAAAAAATATAAAATACAACCATTTAAAGTTACTGCCAAAAAAAGTCCAGTGCTTAAAAAATATTCGACTCACCTCCCTCCATTTTCTGTCTCCACCTTCTTACATGAACAGTCCCTTAACTGAGTAAAAGTACTATTACCACACTATATAAATACTCCATTACAAGTACAAGTCTTACATTAGAAATGTTACCACTAAATAAAATAAATACAAATATATTAGTAATACTGTAGGAAAATGTACCCAATACATGAAAATGCCCCTGTGAGTTTATCCAGATTATCTAATGATATACTATGTAATTTATATGTACTATTATATAGTAAAACATTAGATTATTACTTATTGTGCTTATGCATTAATGTTTAAGCGGCATTTTATTTTTGTAGTTGGTTGAGGGGATCATTTTAATTATATTATATATTTTTTTATATTTATTATGGATTAATCTGCATGTTATGTTCTTGATGAGTTCATTTATTGTTTGATTTGTAAATGGTGAGAAATATCCATCAGAAAATAACAACTGAATTTAAATTTTTGTGTGAACTCTCCCTTTAACCTGCAAACCGTCTCATAGACCATCTGTGTGTGTGTGTGTGTGTGTGTGTGTGTGTGTGTATTTTATGGGATTGTTTGTGTGAAGAATCCTGCAGAACTCTAAATTCTGGCTCAAACTGGGACCAGAGCAGGGCTGCAGCTTTGCAAACTTAGTGTCTGTGCAGTTGTCAGGAGTCCATTGGGTCCTTGGAAAAGTTGTAATAGTAGTATTCAGTCCCTGCAGGTGTGTGTGAGGGTCTGTGTGGGACTTTGAGATATAAAAGGCTCTAATAACTTCAGATTTTTACTACCAGCCTGTGTGTGTTTGTGTGTTGCTGGCTCTGTCAGAGCTGTGCTGCAGATGGTGTATAGACGGTGTGTCTGTGCCATCTGGAGCAGTGAGAATGAAGACTTCCACATGCTGACAGGCCTCAGACCAGCCATCTGCTCGCTCTGTGTCCTCCTCCAGTCAGACAACCTGTCGTCGGTGTGTCTTCCAGCGCCGCTCAGCACCAACATACCTGTTCACTCACTGGGTCCGTCAGTCTGTGTGGCTGCAGCCTGCATGAGGACACACACGGTGAAGAGCTCAAACAGGAAATGTGTTTTTCACCACGAGAACTGGACCTGAGTCAGGTCTGTGAGTGTAATCTTCTGCTCAGAGACAGTTGTTCCACATTGATTGTGTGTGTGTGTGTGTGTGTGTGTGTGTGTGTGTGTGTGTGTGTATACATATATAATTCTAAAAGTTGCTGTTTGTGCAGGATTTTTCTTCTGCAGTCTAGACTTCACATGGCTGTGAATTTAAACTAACTGTATCTAGGATGTTGCCAGCTGACAAGATTTTATCATGGCTGCAAGATCGGGACAGTTGTCCCTTAGTCACACAGCCTTGTTTGTCTGTGCTGACATACTTTTTTGTTAGAAATGAACCATATTTCACAAAATTTAAATGGAATAAACTTTCTCAAAATGACCCACATACTAAGTAATTTTATCAAGAAAGTCATCAAAATCAAAATCTTTTGAGATATCAAGTCATTATATTTAGAAAGTTTGTCATTATTTTAAGATGTTAACTACATATTTTTAGAAAGGGGGGACCAGGGGCAATTGTAACATTTTTAAAATTACTTAATGTCTCACTACTTGCAATGCACTAGTCATCTTTTGATATAAGAAATATATATATAACTATACTGATTAATAATATAATTTATATATTTTCACCAATAAGAAGTCAGAGTGTAACCCTAACCCCCTTAGTGGGGGCAATTTTGACAGTGGTTGGGGACAGTTGAAACATGTTTTTTTCACTTTCACTTTTTCACTGAGCTACTACTCCAAGAGTTTAATTATTTTAATTTTTTATTTTATTTAGATTTTATTTCAAATTAAATTAAAGGGTAAAGAAATGAACATGAACTAGTCCATTTTAGTCTCTGAACTCAACTTTGAGTGAACTCTTTTTAAGTCTGAACTTGCAAAACACTGCCCTCACCGTATCTAAGTTCTTGCATTAAATTCAATATTATAATCTTATTATTCATTAAATACATCAATTATATTATGAATGCACATACACATACTTTTGAAATGAAAAGATGACTAGTGTATTCCAAATAGTCTCTGAGTTATGAAGGAAATAAATTTTTTAAAAAATTGTTGCACTTGCCCCTGCTCTCCCCTACACTGCATACAGAACTGATTAAACTAGTGAAACCACTAAATCACTACAATTAGCTGGTTAGGTTTGGATATATATAGCACATTTAAAATGTGCTATATATATAAAGTTGACTGAAAGTTGATTGATATGGCTTCATGGACAGTGAATGAGACCTACAGCCACCTGAAGCCCCTGGCTCACTGCTGTGTATGATGTATGAATTGTTGTACTGTAAAGACCAAATATAAAGAAAATCTGAGCAAACTGCAGTAAAAATCATTTTTCTAACATTAGCAGACAGGGAGAATAATCTCAACAAACTGTGAATCTTTCTATCCTGATGCTTTCACACACTGAGAATCTAAATCAGAGCCTCCCCATCTCTCCATTATCCACCTGCAGCTCAATGCTGTCCTCTAGTGGATAAAGACAGTACTGACACTCTGTCAGTAACACTGGACTCAGACTAAATCAGATACAAAATATAAATCAACAGAAAAGAGCTCAGTCAGAAATGATCCTGTACTGAATACAGTATTAGTGGATGAAGCACTTGAATCTTGTTATTGCTGATAACCAGCATATGAAAAAACTTTGATATATTTTCCATTTAATTATGAAAGGTTACTTATTTGAGCTAAACTAAAAACTTTAAACCCAAAAGGTTTAAATAAGGATTCAGACTTGAAGTCATTTCTGTAGAGACAACTGGATTATATTTGTTGTCCATTTACAGGAGTTCTTTAGAGCTTTTGGAAGTTAAGCTCTTGGTCAGATGTGTTAAATTCAAACAGATGGACTTTGGGATGAGTGTATTTGTTAGAGAGATTTGTTGTGATATTATACACTGTATTTGTAGATTTTTTACATTTTATTTTATATATTCTTGCTATGTTTTTTAAATCTTCAATGATATCTTATAAACAGTCCTTTTATAGAAAAAGCTGACAGTGTTCTCTGACTGAAGCGTGCTGTACTGGAGGACAGTTGTGTGCACACTGATCAACCCTGCACATTTTCCAAGGAGACTCCAGATTTTCATCACCCTCTTCCTATTTCCTCCCAGGATCACAATTCTCCTGCATTTCTCCTAATTTATGACAAATTTTCACACCTTTTGTTCCTTTTTATTATCACCACCTGTTTCTAGCACTGCACAGGGTGTATAAGCCCCACAGCTCCAAAAGTTTACCGTTTCCACACAACACAGCTACACTTCACCAGACTCTCTGGGGAGAATGATTGATTGAATGATTCTTGTTTCTTAAGGGAAGCTTTAAAGGTTGCAT
>JAJHUR010107907.1:2298-12436 GCA_027495735.1 Lutjanus campechanus | reverse complement strand
ACATTTGAAATCTGCAATAGCTGAGATGTTTGGTAACTACTTCTGTAGCCACTAACAGCAAAATCTAAAGTGCCTCACAGTCAGCAGCAGGCGAGCCCCCTGTTAAGAAAAAGCTGCACTAAACAACGTGAGAGCTTTTCTCCCTCTCTCTCTCCCTCTCTCGCATAAAGCAGCGCAGAGCGGCCGGGATAGTAAACATGAGCATGCTGTGTGCAGTTTGCTGATGAGGCACTGCAGGACTTCTGGGTAGTTCAAGATTTTCTCACATAAAACCTCTCAGTGCCATTTGGAGCCACCAACATGAGAAGTAACTGAAGAGGAGTCTCCAGCTGGAGTGTGTTGTGTATTTCTGCTGTTTTTCGCCACTTTCTGTGCGAGCGTGTCTGTGCGGGCCGGCCGCCAGGTGACTCCTCTGACTCTGTGTATTGTTATCATAGTCTTTGATCAGTGAAGGACGATACAAGCGCAGTCAGAGACAGAATGGACCGCCTACTAACCCTCACTGCAAAACAAACAGGCTACACAGCCGGGTGTCAATATATTCCAGACCACACCTCGCTCGCAGTGTGCACAAATAAAAGCAGCACCATCACGTGCGAATCGTCTTTAATGAGAGCAGAGGTGAAGACTAAACTGCAGGTTTCACATACTGTAGAGCGTTACCGTTGAGATAAAAAAAAAAAATCACCTGTTGTGTTCCCTGATATCACGCTGATTTCTGTCAGCCACAATAAGCTCGGGGAACAAGGAAAGTTGTTTTCTTTTATTCATCAGAGGAGTCAGCAGTCTGCGCCCGTCAGTGTTTTTTGTTCTTTTATTAAGTGGCAGGAAGTGTGAACGGAGCACACAGAAGGGGAGACGCCGCAGAGGAAGATCCTCTCGTATGAAAGACACGAGACTTTGGAATAAAAAAAACAAAAAAAAAAACAGAGCAAAATCATATATTTACTCACCTACTGGTGAGCTGTCACAGCGTGCAGGCTCCCAGGTCACCTTCAGAGGAATAACAGCGCACAAAAACATACCTGCGGAGTCTGCGTTGAAAGCGTCTACACACCCACAGTCCACCTGCAGGTGTTTTCATTTAATCCCTGATCAAACCCCTGCTCAAGACTGTGTGGACGTGTACAAACGGTGATCGACTGACATCTTGTACACGCTCCTTTTTGTCTTGTAGCACCTGCACTACAATTAACACCTTTATCGTTCTTGTTATCTCCGCCAAACATTAGCTTGGAGGGGATCATGCAGTCGTTTACTTGTGTGTATCTGACCAACGGTGACCAAATGTCCTTAAACTTGTCCACAGCTAATCTCGCATACTACTGGACAGATTAGCCCGTGTTTCTTTTTTTGCACGTAACTGTTACTTGGTGGTTCAGAATTTTTGAAAAACTTTGGTTATGCCTCAATTCTGGTGAAAGGCATGGCATTTTACTTTTACATTTTTGTACCAAAACAAGCAAGATATGTATTTATTGAATAATTGAACTAATTGCCTACTGGTTCTAGGTGTAAGTAGCCTACAGGTTGTTCTACCTGCTGGGCGTTACTGCCTGACGCTTCCCGACAGTGCCAGTTTGCCGGCTGCAGGGTCATCAGCTGGGAGCCACCCTTCACTGATGTTTCGCTCCTTTACAACATCTCGAGGTGGTAGGGATGTCTCTCTACTGCCCCCTGCAGCCAGCCCAAGGATCCATGCTTTCCCCTCGCTTTATCCTTTCTGTGAAGTCAGAGCCAGAAGCTCGCTCGTTCTGCCTCCTCTGCCAGGTCCTTGATAGGCTTCTTCAGCTTGGGAGCAGTGACTCCTAAGGGACTTTAGGAGCCGCTGCGTGGATATTCCGGTGTAGCCTCTGCAGCCGACTTCTACTGGGTAGGTGAATGCCCTCCACCCAGCCTTAGAGCACACGGCTGCCAGCCGGGTGTACCTTTCCTTTTTTCTCTCTCAAAGGCAGCCTCCATCCCCTCTTCTCAGGGGAGAGCCAGTTCAGCCATGATGACCGTTTTATAGCTTTAAATTTAGTGCACAGACACGAGAGTGGTATTGATCTTCTCATCTCTCATCAAGAAAATGAACCATGGCAGAAACATACAAGCACTGAAGTGCTGAAAAGTGCTGCCTGCTTCCATTTGGCGCCCGTGTTAATCAGCTGCGCTGAACAGAAACAGTGCACCGCGGCGCAGAGTTCTGTGGTCGGGGCACAACAATAATGTTGTTCTATTTTTTCTACGCTCTGCGAGTGAATCCGGCATAAAAACGCACTGATAATCTATCATAAATGAGATATATATTATATTATATGTGATATAAATGATCTGTTTCTGATAAATGATGATTCCCACCTCTTTTCATATCTCTCCTCTCTGTGCTGTTATCCTGGAGTTTGACCCTTCACTAAGCACAGTGATAATTTACAGTGATAATGGTGGCAGATTTAACATCGAAAATGTTTAAACCTAAGGCCTGTGATTCCTTAGAGGCGTAAAGAAAAGCAGCCTTTCAATTCTAACTGATGATGATGGATTTTGTCTGCCAACAAAAAACCTCACAAGCAGATTTTATAAGTGTAGCTGGCTGATGTGAGCTACTGCTAACTCCTTCAGTCAGCTGAGAAGTGTCCAGCTGATCGGGCACGTTTTAAAACAAGAGCTCTGTCAAACATAATTTAACATTAATGCTAAAAGACTGAAGCTAAAGCTAGCTCACATCTCAGCAAACATTGGTCCGATGGTGAAAAACGGCAGGTATCTACATGATGACAGAAATACACTAATTACAGTGGGAAAAGGAAACACAGCGGACTTTGTCCCAGCTGGACCGCGATCATGGAAAACAGCCGGGATAAGAGCTAAGCTAACCTGTCTTAGACCTGAGACGGAGAGCCAAAGTGAGATGAATCCTCGTCGGCTCACTCTGACTCTGCATCAGCCCACACCCTCCTCCTCAAACCACCGCATAACAAATGCAGATGCAGTGGCATCTAGCAAGTTTGGCTGGAGGTAAAGTTACTGCAGCTAGTAAGCTAGCATTAGTTAGTTGGACACGCTAACGTTCGTAGCTTATGTTAGAGCAGATTCATTCCCCACACGTGTGCTCTTGTGCTTCACATTTTTGAGAGACTACAAAAAGACGCCACCGTCCAGACTCATGAATCGCAGAGTATCGTTTCTCTCAGAGCCTCCTGCACACCTTCAACATGTAAAGAAATGGGAAGCCTGACAGCTCTGGTAACTGTTGCTAAGCTTTGATTGGACAGTTGCTGTTGGAGGAGGGGCTTAGTGAAGAGTCAATTTCCCTTGACTTTTTCCTCCACATGATGAAATATGATAATCTGCCATCCACTATTTTTTATTTGAATTAGTTGTGGCCTGGTAGCTTAGTTGGAAGGGACAAGCAGAGCAGAGCAGAGGTGGGAGGGAGGCTCAGCTTTTTATCCAGGAACATAAAAAACAGGACCCAGTTAAATAATTTGCTCCAAGAACACGGGCAGTAATTTTAATGTGTTATTCAGTGCTGGATCGTATCTAACTCAGGACACAGAAGACGTGACTAAACACACGACATGTCCCTGACTCGTCCCTCCATGTAAATCAAGATGAAAAAAAGTACATTTCCTCTCGGCCTCTTTCAAAGTCTTTACACAGAACGACTGAATGATGAATGAGGTGTCGCTGGGATTTTCATGCTGTGGCCATAGTGTGTGTGTGCTGTGGCAGGGATATAAAGAGCAGGATGGCTCTCTGGGGGTTTCACATTGATCCCTTTCCTGCCAGAAGTGCAGCGCTGTGGAGAAATGACAACAACATTCATCATCTCACTGGTCATTTGTATAGACAGGGCAGGAGTACAGTACAAGGTGGGAGTGTTTGCGCGCAGTGTCTGTGCATCGGAGGACAGTTTGTGGTGAGGGCTGGTCTAACATGTTTATGAGACATGTAGACAAACTGATCAAAAGTGGATTTTGCTGCAAAAATCATCTGTGGATGTTTTTCGACACGAAACCTGAAGTGCTCTGTTTTAAACTTTAAACCTTCAAGCCCACAGGCAGCATGTGTTAAAGATAGATTTTCTGTGTTGTGTTCCTTAGAAGCTGTTAGATTTCTTCCAACTAGAAGGCAGGCTGCGTTCAAGGCTAATGGATGCAGTGGCCAAAAAATGACAACCAGGTCAATTATTTCTAATAAGCTGGACATCACAATTGGTTTTACAGAGTCAGAGGACAGCTGCAGTCAGAGTCTGACTGCTCACAAATGAGGCATTCTTAAGATTCTAAGAGATTCCTTAAAGGTTCAGTGTGTAAAGTCATTAGCAGAATATGGCAGAGTATAATACTGATAAGTATATTTTCATTAGTGGATAATCACCTGAAAATAAGTGTTTTCACTACCTTAGAATCAGCCCTTTATATCTACAGTGGGCGCGTGTCATCTTCCACAAGGGTCGTCCTGTTGCACCACAGGGTTTGAATGACACAGTGGATTTCAGGGGAGCCCTATTTTCCGGTGTGCACTGCTACTACTTGCCCGTGCATACATGCAAGTGTGCAGCAGCGCCGTACAGATGGTTAATGCTGTCAATAACATTTCATAGATACCAAATAACAGCAATATAAGGCTCAATCTCAAAGGATGGTCCTAATCACATAAAACAAAATAAAGTAAATTAACAAATAAATCACAAAATCAGCAGTGGGACACAGGCAAACTTTTTCTACTTCTCATAGTCACATCTTCAAGACACACATCACATGGTAAAAACAATAAAGCTGAACATTTATTAAACATAGTTTAGCAAACTTGTGTTTTTTTAACTGCAGAGAAATAAAGAGATGTCTTGCACTTTTTAAAAGACTTTTTACAGAGCCTCGTGTCAGGTATAAACATTATCATCTAATATTTGTGAATGAAGACTAATGCAAAAAGTTCTTGAATCAAAATTAACTGAGACATTTGTTTTTACATAGACAAATGTTTGGAAATTGGAATGTTATAGGAGAATCAACACATTTTTATGATTAATATATATTTTGGGAACTTTAATGTGAAATTAATAAAAAAAAATAAAAAATACAATTTAAAAGTGGACGATGTTTCACAGCTCATCGTAAATGTCTTTAAGTAAGCTTTCAGAAGAGCTCATGTCCTTTTTAGGGGAGCTGAGTTCCCCTTAGCTCCTCCGTGATATGAATCATGCTGCACTGCCATGTTTCTACAGTAGCCCAGAATGGACAAACTAAGCACCGGCTCTATGTATGGCCCACTGTAGGTTGTCCTGCAGGAAATGGAGGGTTGGATGAAATACACCGCTATATGCCACTAAATCTGTGGTCCATTTTTTCATCTCATTTTTACTCTCACTGTACCATTGTTATCGGTTAGTCCTCCAAACTATTTTAAAGTTGCAAATGTAACAGCAAATTATCCTAAAAGCACACAAATATTATGGCAGGAGATATACTTTTACTATGTGTCCGCACACATATCCATTCACATCATCAGAAATTAATGCTATGTATACACGAAGGGAAATGTGTGGTTAAATAGTATATAGTATTTAAGTATATTTCCAACCTATCTTGTTTGGTTCAGTTTAAAGTGATACTCCACTCTGCGAGAATAAGCCATTTTGTATGTACTCACCACTATGCCGATGTGATGATAAGTGAAGATCTTCAGTTCACCAAACAATCCTGGAGCTTTAGGAGAAACAGGGTAGCAGCCTCATCCAGTACAATGGCAGTGAATGGTGGCCACGGATAAAACGTTAAAAATAGCACACAAAACAAACACAAAATGTCTCCATCCTGCTTGTGTGGTGTAATCCAAGTGTCCACAAGCCGCGACATTAAAAAGACTTCGTATATATCGTAATAGACGCACGTGCGGTAGTCTTGCGAGATCGACGCCGTGTTTACATCTTACTGGCTACGTGCAACAGCTGATATTTCTGCTAAAAACATGGCGAAAATGGCGTCTTTTGCGGTTAATTTTTAATGTCGCGGCTTGCAGACACCACATCGGCATAGTGGTGAGTACATACAAAATGGCTTAATCTCACAGAGTGGAGTAACGCTTTAATTCTGGGGAGCTCCTGCCATCCTTCACACTCTACTAGGATATCCATTTATATATATACGTACGTATACTGTATATAAATCAGGTTCCTTATGAATGAAGGAAAATGGTTCTGTCTGATCCAAAGGACATATACATGAGGCAAAGATGTTTTTAAACTTAAATTCTTACATATTGCATTTTTATTTAGCATTTTACCAGTACCTTTAATTATCCTCAGGAACCCACAAACTGCTTTTACTGCTGCTTGCCCGACTGCACTTTACACGTTTTAACCTTACATTTATATTTTCTCTTTTTATACTCTTGTATAAGTGTCCTTCCTGTTGCACTACATGTTTGTACCTTGTTTCATTTCTTGTTTTTGTACCTGTTTTTGTGGTTTGTGTTGGTGCACCTTCAGTGTAGTCTGGATGTTTGCTTCACTCCCACTGAATGTTGCATCATTCATTTGTTCTGTTTGCACTGGAGACCAGAGAGACACAGTTCTGTTCCTTTCTGTACTGTGCTGCACTGTATACAGATGGGTGACAGCAACATTTTTTGTGTGTGCTGGTGCTGACATTAAAGAAGATGTAGTCAGAAGGAGCAGTAATGAGTAACGTGCACAAGAGTAGCGTTATTTATTTTATTTTATTTTACAATTAAGTATTATGACACACTCCATATATGGAATAGACTAATATTTGATGGTATAATTAATCACATAAAATAGAAATTTCACTAGTGGTCCATGAAGCTCCCAGAGGAGAAAGTGATTCAAGCATAGGAGGACAATACTACAAAGACAACGCTGATGTCAACCCACCGGGGTGAACGTTGAGCAGCATCAAACAGGAGTGCAGCTGTCCAATGTGCAATCGATGAGTTTTACTGTATGTCGATAGAAGTGATGCTTGAATCAAGATTTTAAACCCAGGGCTTTGTCAGACGCCACAAAGCTGCTGAGGCGGAGAGAAAACTGACAGCTGACTGGATATCAATAATCAGCATCCTCCTTATTGTCATCATCCTCATCCCCACAATCCTGCAACCTTTATGGGCTACTTTATTTAAGATTTAGCTCACAATTTCACATGATAATTGATTGATTTTGATCTGAAGACCTCGGATGAACAGCAGCATCAAAAAATACATTGTTGCTGTTCATTTCTGCTACATTTATGTGTTCGTTACGAGCGCTGCTATCTCGTGCTGGTGACGTCATTTGGAGCAAGAGTCTGTGCAGTGGTGATAAGGAGTCGTGCTATAACTATACTAAACTATACAGAGACAAGGCTGATTTAGGAAAATTACATTAGTTATGAATAAATAACTCAGACCCCTTATTTACTCTGTGACATCACTTGTACGTGTGGACAGTTGTTCACTTGCATCCCTTCTAGTTATGAAGCAGTGTTACTTGTTATCAACTGTGGCAAACCAGCTGAGTTTGGTTGTAAAAGTGACTAGAATTATTCCTTGTCATTACATCGGTAAACTCTTCCTTTATAACTTTTGATTTTGAGTTCAAAACTTTTTAACAAAAAATCTGCAAATGCTTTTATTTCATATTGTTGGCAAATGACTGTGGTATAAGCAGGATAATCAACTTGTAGGTGTGCATTAAATGGTTTGAAGTCACTTTGCATCGGGTGGTTCTTCGCCTCCACGTCGTGCCTTCAAACTGTTCAAACTTAGATTCTCAAACTGTGGCATGTGTGTGAGCTCCCTCTAGTGGTGCTCGGAGGAATGGCAGAAAAACAAAGTGAAATAAATTACTTTAAAAACATACTATCAAAATACGACAAAATTTCGAATGAAAATACATAAAACAACAGATCACTAAAATCTTCCAATATCAACCTGCCATGTAGTCACAAACATGCACGTAGCGTGCACGTATATGTGCCATTCATTTGGTAGTTACAAGCTTAAGTGTGACGGCAGGATAGTAAGTACAAGTACAATGAAGAGACTGGAAATGAATGCTTCAGAAAACATTGCAATATTACTACTCGATCAGCCAAGCTGAAAAGGAAGTGGACAACAGTGAACCAAGCACAAGTGCTGGTGGTGCCAGTGGAGTGTTCGCTAAAACTGTTAGCACTAAATGGCGCAAAACGATAAGGTGGTACCTGGAGAACTCAATATTTTCTGAGGTGGTACGTGCTGTAAAAAGTTTGAGAAACGCTGGTTTAACGCACATCTACTTTTTTATTATTGCTTACTTAAACTGCACTTAAGTTTTTATGTGCGAAAGCATCCTTTTAGATACTCAGACAATATATACATATATTACCCTCAGCAATAAATGTTACGTTGATACAGTATGGAAATTCTTGAAAACAAACACTGACTCTTTGATTCAAGCTGCACTATAGACATATTTCAACACGACTGCTCGTCAGATGGTTGTTCATCCACTGAAATGAATAAAATGCCAGTTTAAAAATGGACCAGAAATGCGGGGACTACTTTCTGGTTTTCTTAAGGCTGTGAATGTTTATCTTGTTTTCCTTGGCAAAGTAAATCTAACTTCTGTGTTGTTATTTACAAAATAGTTAAAAAGTGCAGAAGAGGTCATCCCTATTGGGGTATGTGGAGTGTTTCTTTTTTTTTTTTCCTGTTTGAACAGTATTCCTTTCTCCTCCTCCTCCAAGATGTTTTGTATGAGCAATACACCGGGGAGATGCTCCTTTCATAAGCCGCACAAACAGCTCGTGATGCAACAGTTAATGTATAATAGTAGGAAGCAGTCAGAGAAACTGGTATCTGATTAATAATTCTTTCTCATGCTGCGAGATTTCAAGACCAAGTCAGCAAGAGAGCACAAACATATAAACACTTAGCATATTAATGCCGTGGTTGGGATCGACTACAAGGGGAACCGCGTGACAAGAAGGCATGCATAAATAATCACCGCACAACCACAAACAGAGATTAAAGGTGGAGTCTAAATTGTTTTTAAATGTCTTGAATCTTTAAAAGTCTTCCACATGTTTATTTCATACCTTGAAGTGATGACACAACAAGAAACGTGTGTAAGATTTTTTCATTTTTAAAATGCCAAATAAAATGAATATTCTACTGGTATTCATTTTCTTTATTGTAGTTAGGCGTCAACCTGGCCTTCAGTGAAAGGTTTTAATAAAAGCTGTAAAATGCTTTCAGGAGTGTAGCTGTTCTTGAGGATGCTGAGGCATGCCCTTTGTATTTTTTGATTCATTTTACCTGGTGGAGGTATTTGAGTTCCTCGCGGTGTTTTTTAAAAGTCGGATTTGATGTTTTTGCACCAAATATCTCATAATTCTCCAAAATTTTCTTCTTTTTCTGTTTAATAAAAATGAAAACATCCATCATTTTATTCATGGCACCAGACCTTCATGTTGGGAAATAAAATTCACAGACCTCTGAACACTGAACACCTTTTTACAGACGATTCAGGTCAAATTTGGCTTCTGAAGTCTTGACTGGTTGCAAATGTCAAAATGGGAAAATCTGCAGGAAAGTGTAGCCGCAGTTGCAGCTGTGCAACAATACAGGGAGTAAAAACGTAAATTGATGATCACAAAACAAATCATCTCTTTTTGAAGTTACAATTGGGGTCTCCTTAATGTTTAATCTTGGGGTTGAGGCACAAATTAAGTTAAAAAAACAACTTTCACTGGGTCATTTGCACCAGTGTTGAAAAAATAAACTCTCTCCAAGGGTTCCTGAGATTTTATGACAGTGGGATGGGCGTGAGGTCACAGTGACCTTTGACCACCAAAATCTAATCAGTTCATCCTTGAAACCAAGTTTCATCCTTTGTGCCAAGATTTCAAGATATTCCCTGAAGGCATTCTCGAGATATTGTGCTCACAGGAATGGGGCGAACATAAATGCCTGTGGCCATAGTGGAGCCAAAAAAATAAATTTTTCAAGGTTTTGTGAATCACAGAGGTCCTTCAACATACAGTCATGAATGGGAACAACAACAAAAAGAAAACTCCAGGTCCATTTCTCTCTCTCTCTCTCTCTCTCACTCTCTCACTCTCTCTCTCTCTCTCTCTCTCTCTCTCTCTCTCACACACACACGCAC